>JAUMHD010006615.1:0-11340 GCA_032359135.1 Ulvella scutata
ACACACACACACACACACACACACACACACACACACACACACATACACACACACACACACACACACACACACACACAAATTGTGAGTGTGTTAAATTTCTCCCCAAGGTTCTGGATACACGATACTGGCACAAAGCTCCAGGAAGGTTGTGCTTTGCCTAACTTCGAGGATTAGGGTTTAGTTATTGATGCTGCGAGCACATGCATGATCAAGGCCCGAGGCTAACAGCGCCCCGAAGTACTACACACACGCCGCACGCACAAACATGTGGTTTGTTAGCCCGAGGTACCGGGAAAAGCTCTGTGAAGGGCGTGCATGTGCCTGTGCTTGCTAACTGAGTGTGTGTACTTGCGACTTATGCCTTCGTGTTCACACACCTCTCGGATCGCCACAAACCAAGGGTCGAACTCCGTCAGGAACAGTGGCACCTGAGGGTTGTCAGGGTCTTGCAGTGGAGCGGCTGCCGCAGGTGAAGTGCGCTGTGATTGGTTTGGGGGGCTGTTTTCACCCGCCAAAACTCGACCGATCCCAGATGCTGTGTCGCTCCAGAAGCCGATAGCAGCGCCCTCCCCTGCATCGCCCCCAGTTTTGCCGTACTAATAGTGACACACAATGTTTGACAGAGCGTACTATACACAGATCCAGTACATACTTTTGTAACCATTGAGTATACTTGCAGGGATTTAGTTTGACTAAGAGTGCTGGGAAAGACTTTCGTGATGGTGCTGTTGTGCCATTCGAGTGAAGTGGTGGATGTTTTGTGTGAGTTGCCTATTTGGGTTCATGCCTATTCACTTGCGACAGGCTGCAGAGCACGCCGCACAATCTTGCAGTCAAATAAGAAAAGCACTGCTGTGAGGGATCGAACCTTCGATCTCCATCTCAAAAGCTCGGGTGGCGTCCTGAAACATGCTGTTTGTGACCTTCACAGCTCCACCCTTGTAGACACGCAAGTAGCGGGATCCTGTCGCAATGATTGGCCTTTCAAAGCTGCATAATCACACCCCGGATGAGCAATTTGATTAGCTACGTGCAGTTGTGAAGGTAGGCTGGTGATGTTCTATCACCCGATATGCCCGAAAATAGAGTATGACGTTTCTGTATTCTTGTTCATGTCCTCTTGCAGTGTTTTGGGCTGCAATACAATGAAACGAACGGGGCCAAATGCACATGATCACTTGCACACTTGCAATTCTTGCAAACTTGTCATGGAGTTAACAGGCGGGAACCGAAATACAGACCAGAAGCAACGAGGCCAACACCCCACCACTTCACTTGAATGAAACAACAGCACCATAAAAATATGTACATGTTCACTCCAATGGTTCGAAAACAAATATGACAGGTGGCTTCTGAGGTGCAGTGTCTGGCGCACACTCTGAACGCAAACAGTGAAAGGTGCTGCTGTGCCTTTAATATTCGAATGCTGTAGTGTGTGTGTGTAAAGTTGCATGCATAACTCCATAGAATGGCTAAACTGCTGTAGTGTGAGCGAGCATGCTGTTAAAGTTCTTGAGCTGTCATCGCTTTTCACACTTGCATGCCATGCGGCACAGTGTGAAGATTTGGTGTGAACTCCTGGTGGGAACACATGACTCACCTGCATCGGTCCACCACAACAGCCGCCCGCGCCTCAATTGCAGAGCTACACTCAGTGCATGCCAAGTCCCTCGCGCCTCCCAGCTGCGTAAACTTGCTGTCTGCATGCACAGATGCTACGTCATGAGAAAAGCGAGCTATGACATGCATGCATGCATGCACGTGTATGAATTTGTTGTTGAATGAACAGACATCATGCCATGAGAAAAGTGAGCGAAGCTAGTATGCATGTCATAGTCATATTTGTGCAAGGTGCTGATGTTGCCACTCCAGCTGTCTCCCCTGCCTCCTGCCAGTGCATTCACTTCCTGCACAGGCAGGTACCAAAACTGCATGTGCCAAAACTACAGGTGCCAAAACTACATGTACCAAAACTGCAGGTGCCAAAACTGCAGGGACCAAAACTGCACGTACCAAAACTACAGGTGCCAAAACTGCACGTACCAAAACTACACAGAAGGCAAGATCGATCGCACCTTGCACAAATACTTTATCATCTACTCCAATCCCAACCACCGAGCCCTGCCCATCACCCTGGAAGATCATGTTTGTGAGGTACACAGACGCTTGCGTGGCAAACGACTGAGGCACAGTCACGAGTGCTGGGAAGTGGAACTCGCGCTCTGTGCCCTCTGGCAGAGCAGCCCGTAGATACAGGTTGTCAGCCCAGAAATTCGCCCTTAAGACACCCAACAAATCGTCTGTGGTCAGCAGGAAGCACTGGTTGGTGGTGGTGCGCACTAGTGGGGCGCCGTTCATGTTGGGGAAATTCTCGGGGTTGGGCTGCTCTGTGCAGTTCCCCTGTAGCCACAAAACGGCCTGTTTGTTGACGGATGCATGTGTTGATGCATTCGTCGATGAATGTGTTTATGAAAATGCAATTGTGTTGAGCAATGTGTTCACAAACTGAGCATCTGCAGAAAATCCCTCATTTAAAAAGCAGTGCAAGTGTTCTGACGGCACCAAGTCAAACCTATCTGGTTTATATATAAAAAAAACCAACTGCACAAAAAAAAATCAGATTACTGAACCAAAGGCGTGCGCACCCGAATCGAGCGAGTGCCGACGATCTGCCCCAGCGGAGACATGCAACCAACAGGGCAGATGGCAGTGGGCAGTAGCGGAGTGCTAGGGCCTGTGAGGTCCAGGTGCTCAGTGATAAGTATGTCCAGCGCGCGGTTACTGATCGCCTCAACGAGCTCTTCTGGAGTCGTAACAATTGTGAGATCTGTGCGAGACACTTGAGAGCCGGGCAGCGAGACACCTGAGGGCCGCTGCAGCAGCTGCCGCCTTGCTGCTTGGGTGACCCGTGCCTGCATAGGAGCCTCCCATAGCTGAGAGGAATGATATATTGTCTGAAGTTACCCTGCTTACCCCGCTTACCCATGCTAAGTGCCTAGCAGAAAGTGCAAGTGCGTCAAAGTGCTAAGCACGGGTTACTGCGCCGAAGTCCCTAGCAGGGGCTAATGCCTAGCAGGTGTAAAGGCGTCCCAGTGCATAGCATGGACTTAGGCGTATGTGAAGGCCCCTCCCCCTCTCACTGTATTGCCTGCAGCTTCCCCACTTCCTCTTTACCCCTGATGGGGAATACAGTGCATTCACAGGCCCCCCTCCACCCCTCACACCCCAACAAGGCATGCGCGCATGCGCGGCATGGCGTCGAGGCGCCAGTGAAGGAGAGAGAGAGAAGACGCAGGCATACAGATGGACGGACAGAACCAAAGCCTTTGGCGAACCAGATTACAAACCGGAAAGGTAGAAACTTGGTGTGTAAAGTTACAGACATAACTCCATATAATGGCTCACCAGAAAGGAGGAAACTAGACATGGACCCAAGTACCCAAAGCAGCAAACACAAAAGAGCCAGCACTGCACTCGAATGGCACAACATCACCACACAAAAGTCTCTCCCAGGACTCTTTGCTACACTGCGACGGTAACGGCAAAGCACAATGCCTCGATCTCGAACGAAGGCATTGTGGACAACACAGAAGCATGCTGGACCACACCTTGGTTGACAGAGAACTCTTTTCTGTAACTTTGAGGGTGGTTAAGGGGTCCTGGATGTCCAGTTCTTCATGCTCAGTGCCGTCCTGATGCTGTAGCGCCACTGGCCACTTCTTCGTGTCATGTGCAAGGGCGGTCTGAGAGGCGGGAAAGATGTCACTTTTGGTAGGTACAGTTTCAACATCAACAAAGGGTAGGCTTCGCTGAAATATATCTTGACCACCAATTGCTGATGTGGTTGGATGGCTTGGAAATTCGATGTGCTGACCTCTTAGGATACCTGTTTGGGCCATTACCTGCATTTACGTAAGAACGAGCAATTTTGCATGTCATTTTAAACTGTTTACATGCAGGTACCCCCGTTGTGATGCAAACGAAATGCTGTAGCAAGGGGAATTACTTGTGTTGCCTGAAACGTAGGTGATTGGTGTTTGGGCGGAATAAAGTACATAGATACATTTCTCGGGGACTTATTCTGTGTGTTCGTTGCTTTTGGATCTGTGGGTTCATGCCTATTCACTACCTTTCTGGTTTGTAGCAATACTTCAGGGATTATGCCATGCTCGTTTTGAGCACCAACCTTAGCGGCCGACGGAATTCATGCAGCTCGTTGAAGGGGAAGGACACCAACGGATACCTTTATGTACCCGGTTAATAAATGCGGAGAAACGTCGAGAGATGACTGCGGACGGACCGGGATTTGAACCCGGGACCTCACGTCACCGCACTTTGGTCAACATAGGCAGTCTACTCTAACCACTGAAAATCTGAGCTCATAAGTGCAGTGGTTAAAGTATACTGGCTATGTTCAGCACACTTTAACAGTAGCGGGCCCGTTGACCGCAGCTGAGTTGAAGGACAACCCCAACACCACTCCGTGAAAAAGGAGCAGAAAATAGACGTCAATGGAACCCGACAGCCAAATGCACAACCACAACTCAGAAGACGGCAACAAGGTGCAACACATCAATGCTCTATGCCAACAGCAAGAACAATCAGCGCACGTAAACCCCTCAACCATGGTTTAAACCTTTCTTGCAAGATTGGCCAGCCTTTCTTGCACCTACACACCCGTTTCCGGCATAAACCCAACATCAATACCTCTCCACCTGGTAGGTTACTTTAGTATTGTTACACTTCAGTCCCCATATTGTAATGAGGGCCCTGTGGGCCAAATGCATGGTGGCATCCGCTGCCTGGGAAGGAATGATTGGTCGATTATTGTCCACAACTCAGTGCGTAATTATCTCAGCGTTGTGCTATTGGGACGAGGTCATGCTGTCACCACTGCTCAACTCCACCACTGCAGTTGAGTATGTGGCATTTGCCATGGTACCAACGCAAATGCCACGCACTCACCACTTGAAGTGCTTGCAGATCCTCGTCTAGTGTATACAATGCTTTCCTGGTCATCTGCACAACCCTGGAGGCAGGTTGATGAAGAGAGAGACCTTGAAACATACGAGACATTGTTGCTTCAGCCCCTTGAAACATACCGGTTTCGCGTTTTTCTTGCGATTACAGTAACTGTGAAAGCATTGCGTATGTTGTTGTTAGCATACTATCGGTATTCGGCATGGGAGTGTACGCATTCGAAGGAAGCCAATCTAGCCCCGACTCGACTCGTGCTCCGTGTCGAACAGCATGTTTCATGCTTAGCTATCGCGCGAAAACTGATTCATCATCCGTTACGAGCGATTTTCTGTGAAGCATGTGCTAAGGAGCTGCATATGGTAGCGATGCAGCAGGTGCATACTCTTCACTGCTCTGCACGTGCTATCATGGACACTGCCCCAGCACAGAACGTGACGTATCAAAATCCGGCAGCACCCGGGAAGGCAACCAGCACCTGAACAGTCATGTATGCGAGAGCGTACTGAGGTATTGAACGCGTAAGCGCAAGCCAAGGCCCGCGCTGATCGCTGCCTCGACCTCATGGCAATGGCGAACTCGTAGGTCGCACAACACTGAAAGGTCCTGGGAAACAGAGCAGTCTAGTTATCTACAACGATACAGCCGGTGAACAAACAGTTCTTAACGACGAAGGTCTTGTGTTTTTGGCATAGAATAACAGCAATAGTCGCACTACGTGCTTAAGCTTGTCGATGTAACAACAGCACTACCAACGTTGCGATCTCTCATAACTCACAAAACGATTGTCGATGTCACTCGAAGATGTAGAACTATGGAATGGGAACTTCGCATTCAATAGAGGGTCAACAACATACATATTTCTGCAGAAACCAGCAATATGTTGGTGGGCGCACGTCACCAGACACGTCACGACCGTATATATGCATCGTACACGGTGCATATTCACTGTGCCCATGCATAGTCACGTGAAATAGCACCTGACGAGGCCTCTTGATTTCTTGTTATTCGCATCGCACACTGAGTTCATAGGGGGACGGACACTCTGTCCCGTCAGAGCCTAGGCCTGGACAGATGTGCACGCGGGCAACTGGGGAACCTTTCTGCACATCTGTACCACAGGGGGCTTCCTCAGGGCCCATTGGCCGGCAGGGCCATCGCCTGCGAAGGTGTATAGGGTTTTAAATGGGTTCGAGCCCCGCCCCATGCGTTTCACAGGGGGGTAGGCACTATGGCCCATGGGTCGTTATGGTGTGCACGTGGTCAACTGGGGAGCCTTTTGAAGGTTCTGCGACAAGAGTGGGACTCCCCAGGGCACGTAGGCCCCCGTTAAGGGCAACCCTCGGGGTTTCGTTATCTCGAGCGCTGACCCAGCCAGGGGGGTGGACACTTGCCCTGTATGTCTAATCAGCGTCCACGCGGGCAGCTGCGCGACCTTCTAACACTTCTGCGACCACAGGGGGGTTCCCCAGAGGCCGTAGATACCGACATCCGGTATGTTTCACTTTTTTTTTTCTGATTTCCGAGGTCAAAATGCCGAATCGGGCGGAACATTTCCGGCACGCCGGAAAAAAACGTTTTATGGCGGAAAAAGGTGTCCGGAGGCATATTAACACCTCTGTAAAGCCTGATCTGGTCCCTGTTTGGTATTCTGACACCTTGCATCCCCATTTGAGTCCGTGAAAGAACATGTGGTATGCACAGGTCAATGCAAGCTAATGCAAGTCTCCAACTGAAAATAACGTGGCATACATTAAAATACCTGAGTGTCATGATGGCATGATGATAAACTCAACAAAGTACAGAGAGGTGCGCGATTACATCTGAACATTCAGCAGCTCCCGAACTCTCTTCAGCACGAGTTCAGAATCTTTCAGTTTCCTAGCATCCCAGTCAACCTGTACTCCCTTCATCAGCAAAGGGGCAACAATGTGCTTGCTTTTCTGCACTTCTTCACAATCATAATCAGCGGTCTCATCCACGCACTCGTAGTACTCATGATCAGACTCTCTCAGTGAATAATATTCCTTGGGCTCCTCGCTAAAAACAACCTCCCAGAGTCAGTATCTACAACTGCCCATGGACTGCAAAAGAACGCTGAATCATCGTCGGTAGGCACGGACAACCAGAACTGCTTGTACTTCTTCCCACTGACTTTCAATGCCCCAATCTGCCGAACTTGACCGACATAAAACAAAAAGTCAACTCCGGTGTCTTCAGGGCTGCCATGAAACACAGTCAAAATGTTGGACCCCACTTGAACAACGTCCCCCTTGCTATGAGAAGCCGTGGACTTGACTAATGTGGTACGCAGTCTACCCATGGATTGAAGTCGGCCCAAGTTTCTGGTTTTCTCACCCTGAAGCATGCATAGCAACCTGCATGCATCAATGCCCCAGCAGGTTCAGTCTCATGCCCTGTTCAATCATCAGTGCCCGCTCCAGATGCCATCGAATCGCTAAAGAGCACGTTCTTGGACGTTTTGGACTGTTCTGAGTTCATCCCTGAAGTCAAAATGGCTTTTGCCGGCCATCCTGCACTTTTTTCCGATTTCCGCCTCACAGCCTCCAAATGCGCCGGAAAGTTTCCGATGAAATCGGAAATTTTCTCCTAAACCGGAAGTCGGTATCTACGGTCACTGGGGAACCCCCCCGTGGTCGCAGAAGTGTAAGAAGGTCGCGAAGCTGCCCGCGTGGACGCTGATTAGACATACAGGGCAAGTGTCCACCCCCCTACCCAGCCCCTGCACTAAACAGCAAAATTCGTGACCCGTAGGTGCTAAAATAAATTATAGTAAATTCGAATCGCCTCACACGTGTTCTTGCTTTGCATTTATCCCGGTCTGGAGTGTGGGATGGTGCGATGCGCGGTCTGGTCGCAGGCAAAAGCTTCAAGAGCTGCCATAGTGATACAAGACCGTGCGGCGTTGCTTTCAATAAGTCATTCGGCACCGGGATGGATTGCAGACACGATCATATCGTAACATGAAGTTGTTAAGGGCGGTTTTATGTGTGTGATATTGCCCGAAAGGGGAGCCATTGGCATGCAGCCTATCCCATCTCACCACGCTAGGATCCTTGTCTCGCGCTACGATCATACTAGTACGGGCTTCCATAACTTCATATTGCTTATGAGTGAGCTTCCGACACTGTTAGAGGTCCATCTGACGGCGGTTACTGTTTACGGCTGGCTGTGTAGTCCATCAATCGACTCGTAAACACGAGATTTCTCAGCAAGTAACAGCAGTCCAAATGCAAACGCTGTTTAACGAAGATTATGTGCGGATAAGTGCAGCGATAAGTGCAAGAACGTGCTCGGGCAGTGGATTCTGAGTATCCACCACCAGTGCGTTTGGTCGCGGGCAGAACGCGACCGCGACAAAAATACAGCCATCGGGAACCAAACCAAAGTAAAGTAGGAACAAATGGCAAACTTTTGCGACCCAAGCAAGCGCGTGAACCTTTCCAGGGTACACGAACATGGCTGTTTATAAACAAACTTTGAAACCCCGAGGGTTGCCCTTAATGGTTCAGATTTTGTTTTTCAATCTTACCGACAATTTATCGGCGATACGGCTTACAGAACCGATAATCGAAAATGACACCGAAAACGGCAGGAAAAGTGGTTCTGAAGGCGTATCTGGGGCCTACATCAATTATACTGTTCTATACCGCGATTGCCGGTGCAAAACAGGTGCTCGGAACTGATCACTAGTACCATGGGTTCCTGACACAATGTGTGTCCATTCCAGCTATAGACCTGCCCTTACCTGACGAGCCATGTATCGACATATTATCAGGGTCTGGGCATGTTAACGAGGTTGAATGTGCTGTGTTTATATGGACCGGTGCTTCACTTTTTGTTCGAATGTGTGGTACACCATCGTATTTGAAAACAACAGTCTGTTTCAGTGGCTAGAGACTGCATGGCGGCTGACAATTCGGACTGACAGATTAGCTCACACAAGGTGAGAGATGGACAGTGCAGGCAGTATTGGCTTTCTGTGCCGTCTGATGATGCAGGGGCAATGTTCCTGTGCTGTCCGTGGGCAGTTGTAGATGATAATGCAGACCTGCTTGGAACACCCTCAGCGGTGACCAAATCACTTGATGGATCTGCGCCCCCCATCAGGCTCAGAGTGCTCTTCGAGCCCTGGGGTACTACAGCTTCCTCCTCCTCCTCCTCATCATCATCATCATCATTCACAATCTCACCGTCGTTGTCATTTCTACGCTTCAATGGGGATACGAGCATGTCAGCGTATGATCCAGCTGCCGGCTCGACATCTGCATCAGGGTGTTCGATCAGCAATGCTCGGATTGCCCTGTCGGTGCGACTCTCATCGAAACTGACTTTTTGCGCTTCACGGATGACGAAACCGAACTCAGTGTGAACGAGAACTTTCCATGCGTTAGAGTACTTCGCATATTCCACCATGATACCGTTCTCAGCAACGGGTACGAACTTGCCTCTGCGGTGCGCAGGGATCAACACTTTTGTCATGCAACCGAAAACTCGCAGATGCTCAACATGGGGTTTGCTCCCAAAGAACAACTCATATGGAGTGATATCCGAGTCTACAGCTGTGGTCAGAGTCATGTTGTATGTGTATGCTGCCACTTCCATTGCATATTGCCAGAGGTTGGCAGGCAATGAGAACTGGTGCAGCAACGCACGAACTTTCTCCACAAGAGTACGGTTGAGCCGTTCTGCTCTCCCGTTGGCCTCCGGGGTGCCTGCTGGAACTGGCTGTGGTATGATACCGTTTCGCGTCATCCAGTCTTGCAGTCCGAAGAACTCAGAACCACGATCGAACCTCGCAGCTTTCACGACCTTCCCTGTATGTCGTTGAAGGCGCTTCACAACGTTGATGAATGCATCCGCGGTAGCTGCTTTGGATGGAAGAATCACTACCTCAGCGTAGCGAGAGAAATCATCCAGAATTGTGAGAACGTAGCTCCTCGATGGTGTTTGCAGACCATCGTCAGTTGGGCACATCAGATCCGTGCGCAGCATCGTACATGGCTGTTCAGCCCTGCTGCTGGAACCTGGGTGTGATGCCCGATGCTGCTTCGCTGCAACACACACGTCACATGTAGATGACTTTTGTTTGTGAGCATTTCCAAGACCTTTCACAATCTGATCCCGTGACATTTTATTGACAACCTCCACACTCGGATGACTAAGTCTGTTGTGCCACGTGGCCAAGAAAATGTTCGCTCGCCCCTCAGTGAACGGAAGCATGTCACAGCGGATGTGATACAGATTGTTCACACGATCACCATAACCTGTGAACAGTACTGCTACTCAGTTAGCAGTAACTCAGAAGAGATTGGAACTATTACAATGTTGAACATATCATACAGTTTCTCATGCAGATTCACATGCAGTTAGACAACATGGGACTAGTTCCTGTGAACAGTACTGCTACTCAGTTAACAGTAACTCAGAAGAGATTGGATCTAAAGACCTAGGCATTGCAAGATCTATTTATAGACTTCCAATACTCCTCTCCTTGCTCAACAGACACAAAAGTCTTCAACTTGGGCAAAAGCCGAATTCAACCAAATTAGAGCCTATTGGACTCCCTTGATACTTGGACGGCTCTATTAAGGCAGATCCCAACCACAGTAACGCAACGCCGCACAATAGAAGTCCCTGACTGTATCGGACAGCTGCTTGTCTGACCTCTGACAGGGCACATTCATGTCGGGACGATATATGAACAACATCTTCATCAATGCATACAAGCATGCATACATGCCTGCACACAACACAAAACACATGTAGCATCATTCAAACATCTTGTCGCAAACCACTAATTCTTCCAACACTTATTGTAGCTATAGTTGGTAGTAATTCATGCGCTGTGCATCGCACTATTTGTTTCCTTAGATCAACACACCACTGCAGTGGACCTTCAAAGCACAACTAAGGACCTATTGTCACCGAAAATTGCGTCTACGAGCCCCTTTGTCATACAGAGGTCAGCTGTAGCATCAAAGGGGCTTCCCCCGCAGATTTCCGATTTTCTTTCCCGATTTCCGGCTCAATGTGCCAGAATCAGCGGAAAGTTTCCTCTACATCTGAAATTGTATTATTGTCCGTAAACGCAACGCACACGCCGCCTGGGAACCCGCCTGTGGTTTCAGAACCATCAAAAAGTTCCTGAGCAAGTCACCCCGCGTGACCACCGCACGTGTCTACTGCCCATGCTGCTTGTCCCTTGAAGTGCCCAAGCTTCCAACACCGGAAGCAAAACAAATCATATTTTTTCCCATTCAAGGTTTATTTACAAACCTGAAAGGTAGTAAATAGGCATGAACCCAAATAGCCAAAATCAACGAACACAAAACATCCACC
>JAUMHD010006626.1:0-11337 GCA_032359135.1 Ulvella scutata
TGATGATGATGATGATGATGATGATGATGATGATGATGATGATGATGATGATGATGATGATGATGATGATGATGATGCGCGTGACAGTTGCTGTGTTGGATCCGACTCGTCACTGGCCACAGGATGCCCCATATCACTAACATGTTCTGCCGATTTACTCTCATCAGTCAGCATCCTGATCGCTTGGTGCTGATCTGATGCAGGTGAAGGAGGTTCTGAGCCTTCTTCTACAATAGGAAGCTCAACATCCGCATCCAGAGGAGGAGGCCAGATGGCATTGTCCCACCTGTCCGGTTGATGGAGGGCGTGAGCAACGTTTTTCACATGCGGTGTTGAGCCTCCAGAAATTTGGGTGTCACCTGGGCGGAACTGGTGGTGGTCTGGGAGCGCCCTTGATGCCCCATTTCTTTTGGTATGAACTACATGCAAGTCATGTGATTATATCAGATCATTGCAGTTGCTCTAAGAGGCCGGCAGTTCAAGCCTCGGAACTCTGAATTGTATCAACATTCTTCGTACATGGTTGCAGCATGTTGATGGGGCTTGAAGTACACACAAATTTCTGGCACCCTCCTGACTAGTATATGTCCTTGCTCTTTTGGCTTTGGGTGATAGAGTGCCACCAGAGACTGGGCTATCCTTATATACAGCCCAGGGATACATATATACAGCCCAGGGGTACATATATACAGCCCAGGGGTACATATATACACCCCAGCGCTCGAACTGAAATACCTCAGAGGGGGGGTATTTAATATTACAGCCCCGCAGCCCCGCAGCCCCGCATCCCCGCGCTCGAACTCAAATACCTCAGGGGTGAGTATTCAAGATTATAGCCCCGCAGGCCCGCAGCCCCGCAGCCTCGTCGCGAGCCTCGACGAGAGCGTAGTTATTTGGCAGACAGAAACCCAAGAATCCAACAAGGGCGAAATTACTAATGCCGGTAACGCCGTATTCGTGTCCATGGTGGACGTGATCAACATCGCTACGGTAGCCGCCGAGATATGTAGATCAGCTGCAGCACAGACACCCAGTATGCGACGTTCTGGAGGGCTGAACATGCACAAAAAATGGGGTTGAAGTTATATTAGTCCTTCGTACTGGCTATGCAAGCCTGATCATTCCAACTTGAGTTGGTGAAGCTTCGTCAAGTTTGTGCAGACTCCGGTGCATATATTCAGATGTGTGCATGCACACTGGCCTCCCATAAAAAAGAAGGCAATTGCAAAGTAACAACATTTCATGACACCGTTGCATGTTGTGTTTTTGCTTCTTACGATGGGGATGCTTGCATACTACCAGTGCTATCAACTTGAAGCATTTCTACAAGAGTCTTCTGGGAGCCACACACAAATAGTCAACACATGCTTACAGGACGTATGGGAGAGACGGCAGAAGGTTGGACACGCCCAGAACCAAGACCTGGTGGTAAGCTTCGATGTGGTAGTTGTTCCTCGAGCTGGAGATGCTGGTGCTGGCAGTGCAGGCCTTGACACCACCAAGGCTGCTGCTAAAGCACTGCTTCAGAAGCATATTGACACTGTCAATGATGCACATGCTGCACACTGGCCACGAGTTGGGGCAGGTGTGCACCTAGGCCTGCCTTGCATCCCTTCCGATTACTGCATTTTCTGCCTTGCCTATGTAGCTGCCATGCAGAATTGCCCTGCAGAGTGTACACAAACTGATGCCCAGAACATTTATGCCCTGAGTCACATTAACATTGAACATGTGTATGATGCAGAAGGAGAAGACCAGGTATGGGGATTGAATCGTCTTGTTGAAGCTAAGCTGCAGAACAACACCACCAGTTTCTCCGCTGACATGCCCCAAACCACCCCGACGCAGGCCTCGATGGAGGTCTGCAGCCCCACATCCGCGGTGAAGGAGACACCGCCTGAGGTGCAAAAGCTGCACGATACCATGGAAGGTGCTGCATTGTAGCAAGTAAAGACTAAACTGGTGGCCAAAAGCATAACCATGCCACCAGATCTTGCAACGGTATGATTCGTGTTGCGTGTTGCAGAGAAAAGATTTGTATCTGCCTTCCACTGTATGTGTCCTGACTATCAACTAGGAAGTATTAGGTCAGATATGCTTGACACATATGCAGCTGCTGCATGTGGTCATTGGACTGTCCCATTTTAAAATGCTGCCCTGTGCAGGAGATTTCTACGCTCTTCAAGAGCAGGCAGAAGAATGTGTACCAGAACCTCAAGAAGACCGGAAAGCCTGATACGCCATGGGAAAAGGAAGAGGCCAACTGGTACAGAGCCTACGGTGTGGGATTGTGTGTCAGACTGCAGAAATCATCCTCCTTCCCTGTCCCGAATGACTTGGTCTCGCGTCTTCATGTGCGCTCAATCCTCCGCTTTGTCATTTCTTGAATTCTGACAACTTGCTCGTTTGGTACACATGTCCATGTTCCTGGTCTAGCGTTATTTGGCTTCAGTATGTCTGGTGCTAATGTACTTGGCTTCTTCCTGCATCAGGATCGTAAACTGCGACTGTCTGAATGTGACTGTGCAGGAAGGCATTCCCGCCAAGATGACAGCCGCAACTATCCTGGCCATCAAGGCAGCAAACAAGAAAGCAGCCGAGCAGGTCGCAGCTGAAGAGCAAGGGGACTCTGGTACACCCGGTGGTGATGGCCTTGTGGCTGAAAACGGCACCCAGCGGCACAACAAGAATGGCAAGTTCTGGTCGCCACTTGAGGATGATGTTGCTGATGATGGCGATGCAAGCCCGTATTCTTTAGGTGGACAAAACACTGAGCTAGACTTTGGAGGATGGGGTGATGGATTCGATGGCACGGAGGTTATTCAATCATACTACTTTCTCCAGGCTTTTGGTGCGTCTGTCAATCACTTGGTTTCTTTATCTCCCTTGTGGATTTCAGCCCTATGGTATCATGTATGATTGCTGTTCCACTACATGACGTGTTACCAATCCCTCGAGCACCACGTGACCGTGCTAGGCTAGCAACAGAATACACTGCTCTGTTGGACCCCACTATGAACTTATATGTGCGGCTGTCTGTAGGGGTATGAAGAAGAAGCAGAGGTATACACAAGTCCACCTAGTGGCGCGAAGAAAAGGACTATAGTCCTTTTGCGCTCCTAGCTAGGAGCGCTAACAATGGTGTAGGCCACTGCCTTCCAACCGGATCCTCTCCTGCACTGGTGCGGATACCAAGCGGACAGGAATGGGCTACTGGTAAGTATGATCTTTGCGGTATCTCTCAATATGGTTGCTGAAACCTACAGAACCATTATGCGGATGATGCTGGACTATTTTGTGACTTTATATTGTGCTACACGCAGGTACCTTGTTTTGGTGGCGCTGGTCGAGGTGTTCTCTCCCCTGACAAAACGCAGGCAGCGAAGAGACTGGCAGAGGCTACCAGAGTCGCTCACAACATAGCATCCATGAGTAGAGGAAACCTGGTGCTGGTAATTGCCGGTCGTGGTGCCACCGGTGGCCGCAGTGGAACTGGTGGAAGTGCCCGCAGTGCTGATGCTGCTACAAGTAACCAAAGTGGTGCAGCTGCTTCTGCTGCACCTAGCCGTACAAGTTGTGGCCGTGGTGGAGGTGCATCTGGCCGTGGCGGCCGAAGTGGTGCGGGGAGAGGTGGCAGGAATGGAAAGGGGAAGGGTGGTAGAAACTAGCGATCAATCACTGGTGGTAGTCGTGCTTACACTTTCACTCAATACAAAATCCGTCCACACTCCATATCATATGGAGAGACAATAGATTGTGGATTGGAATTTTTTGAATCGATGTAGTACGCATTGACAGGTAAGAATACCCAATGCATACTCCATGTTCCAAATATCCACACCATGTAGGGATTCCTAGCATACCCGCTTACTAGTCCAGGCGTACGTGTCAGCTGCTCACTGCACGTGCATAGTGGGCGTTTTCAAACCCATTATGCTCGAACCTCGAATGGAGAAATAGCCTGGTTCACAAACAGCACTCAATTGGACGGATACTCAACACCACTAGACATGTTCCTTTCGGAATGATTCGTTTCGTCACGAAAGTTCGGTCTGTCAGTGATTGCAAACGGCGTCCATGCCCAGCGCTAGCCACGCATGGCTGGAGCGCCTTCATTCCTGATAGGCCTTGTCCTTGCAAACGCCAGAGCGTGGTAATGTAAAGAGTTAGTCCCTAGACAACGAGGTAGTGTAAAGAGTCGGTGCCCAGAAAAACGGGGTCAAGTAATGATACTAGCTACTCCTGACAATGTTCATAGGAACAGCCTGTTTGTAGCAAATCAGGCACATATATTTTTTTTACCTATAGGTACTTACTGCCCCTACTGATCGACTTGACCTTGCTTTGGAGGCCTGCTGCTGAATTGTCCAGCAAAACAGCGCGCAGTGGCCAGGGAATGTTTTTTTTTCAGACGATCACCTGTGGCGATAGGTGTATCAGGAAGTACCTCGTTGTCAAGGTTCACAACAACTATATTAAGCCGGTGTGCAGCGCACTTTTGCCGCATCTCATGAGGAAGGTATTGTTTGAGTAGGACGTGAGCACCAATCTGATCTCCTGAAAATTCTGCTGCAGCATGAGTGGCCATCTGAGTGAGATGCTTGGCGATGGTATCTCTATCTATGCTTGTGGTAACCTTGATGTCCTGCGCCGAGGCGTCACTTCTAACGATCTCAGCCCTTCTCACTGGCAGGATCACGTTTTTCATCAACGCCCAACCAAACATCAATGTAGCACCTCAATGCATGTTCTATATAAATATATATATATATATATATATATATATATATATATATTGATCAATCATTGCGGATAAATCATCTTGCCTCGCATGTTGAGAGGACATATTGAGCCAAACATTGACGAACAACATCAGCCATATTGAGGATTCATTGTGCTCTACATTTTCAATATGTATCGCTTACTGTGCACTGTTACAAGGTCATTTTGGTGTATCTGTATCGCATCGTAACGAGCCTAGACGTCGCTTACTAACAAGCATGCCTGTGGTTGGTCAACGTTGAAACATCATCGCGCAGCCAACATCTGTGCACCGATCGGGACGGAACGCGCGTTCGACACGAAACTATCACAGTATGTATGTTTGTTGACTTGTTTGCGTCCACTACGTTTGGCTGCACTGTTTTGATCCTGACGCTTTGCGCAACATGGCGATGTCAAAATTTTGTTTGTGGGGGGGGGGGGAGGGGGGGGACGCTAAAGTTGGAAAATCAGACAACTGATTTCACGGATGAAGCTGAAACCTGCTCTATGTGACTTTGTATGTTGTTGGCAACAATAAGTGCAACAGTTGTTTGTATGACATTTTGATGACTCTGAGGGCTCAACGGTGGAGTTGTAGGTGAGTGGTTACGGGGGGTTGTCACTGAGTCAGCAAAGCAAAGACATTGCACTGGCATCTGGAGCTCCACCCCAAGCACACCTCGTCAATAAGAGTGCATATTTAGCATCATATGCACGCAGTATGACATTCTGATCCACCACTGGGGCGAAAGAGTGCCTGAATGGCACTTTTCCTCAAATATTTTTGAAAGTCAGAACGCCCTGGATTATTTCTGCTTGTGTCGTGCGAAGCTCTTGGTCACGGCGTGGTCGTGACCAAACTGCTACGCCATGCTTCTAATAAATACACCGTGGTAGCAGGCAAGCGGCCGCATTGCTGCTCGCATCTAACATGTGTATTCGAAGAAAAGTGTTGTGTGTTGCGATGGTGTGTGCTGTTCTGTGTATGTTGCCGTGAGGTCCGAATGATGCTGTCAAACATTGCTGAGCTCGTCTCGGAATTGTGTCGTAAAGCTCGGCTAACCGCGCCTGTTACCTCCGAAGTACAACATTACAACCGTTGGTGTGGATACGGGTGTGTCATTGGCTCGTGCCCATATATTGTGTGTGCTCAGCAGCCAACAGCTGGCTGCCGACGGGTGTGCGAACGCCCCAGACCGCATTCCTGACACACATAGTTACATACGGTCGTATACATGATTTTGTGTCTGCGTGGGTGTGCATTCGGGATAGCACAGCCGAACAAGCCCTTGTACCGAGTCGTGTATGCATCTTAGTTTGTCGCCTTACATACCTATATGTAGTACTTCTTGCGACCATCAAACTCCCAAAGCGGCATGTACAAGGCCACTTTGATGTCTGTATACCATCGTAACGAGCCTAGACATCACTCACCCGTAAACATCTCCGTGGTTACTTGAAGCATGTTCACACCGCCACCGTCTGCACGTAGCAGGACGGAACGCTCGCTGGACAGGAAAATATCAAAGTATGTTTGTTTGTTAAGTTGTTCACGTCGGCCTAATTACATATGAATGGTCAGTGGTCTCGAACAAAGCACTTCCGCAGCGGTGCTCGAAAAGTGCTCCGTCACGGTTCGAGATAACGAAACTCCCTGGGTTGCACTTGAAATGGTGCAGCGTTACATAACAACAGTCAACGGTCACGAACGAAGCATTTTCGCAGCGGTGCAAAAACATTTGCGCTGTCAACGCTAGAGATGACGAATCCCCTTGTGTTGTGAAGCTTAGACGCCACGGCCATCATGCGTTTCACGGAAGCACGAACGAAAGGTAGACGACAACACTGGTTGCACTGGCCTCCTACATTTTTTTTTCATCGCGAAAAATGGGAATTCCGAGTGAGAAGCTCTCGAGGGGATTCGAACCCCTGTTACCAGATTCAGAGTCTGGAGTGATAACCACTACACTACGAAAGCACACATGATGATTTGGCATAAAATGTTGGATACATCAATAGGACTTATGGACACTGCTCCTTTATTCAATGGATCTTTTCATGTACTCTTCTGAGCGGTAGGCGACAAATGCTGTCCGGACAGGATGTTAGATAGTCTAGCGGGTTTATGTAGGGCTCTGCAACGTACTTAAGGCCAACCAATCCGTAAAACAGGAACCAAATCTTTGTTCAATATTTGTGTCCGCTACTGAGCGAATCGCGCTGAAACATGTCAGTAAAGCAAGGAAAGACTTCCCATCAATCATATAGTGCGTGATTGTCACGTGTTGTCACGGTGGAGGAACGTATGAGTTGAGACCAAACAAGACCATCCCAGATACCGGTTTTGCGGTGTCGAGCACGCCCAGAGACGTTCCGACGCTGCATTTTCGAACCAAGTCACAGGTGAAAATCGACCATATTAAACAAGGGACTTTTCATCCTGGACACCTCCAACCCAGGATGAACCCAGCGACATACAGCAATTTAACCTTTGAAGTAGACCGATGAACTGAGAATAGTATCGGCGATACCGATCCTCTACCTACTTAACGAAGTATAGATGTATCGGACCCCGTTAAGTAGGGCGGATATGTCGGCCAATATATCGGCTGCCACTCTCTTCCAGTACGACGCTCTACCATTGCGCTGAGCACTACAAACTGCCCCATAGAAATCATCAATAGCTTTGTATGTCTTCTTCGTTACACTGAAGAACCAGCCCTTTTCAGACGAGCTGGAAGAGGCCTCAAGCCCCCCGCTGTCGAAGCCTCTGACATGGTGTCCACCCATTTTAATCACAAACAATAACACGGAAGCACCCCAGGATGCTTTTACGGGTCTTAACACGCTCTGTTGCCCCTAACTCGCCGCGACTGGCCTTTCATGTGTCCTACAAGCAGTATGTTCGACTTAACGAGGTATCGGTGCAATCGATACACCAAATTTTGTGTACTGATATTTGGACCGATATATCGCCGATACTAATATCGACGATATTATCGTTCATCGGTCTACCTTCAAGCTTACAGCAATTCATACTGAAAGTGGTCGCTTGATCATGAACCGGCGATCCTCATCACTAAATGGAACAATAGACACCGCGAAACCAGATCATGTTGAGCATGAATTGCTGATTACAAACCTCGTCGTACACTGATAACGTCTCAGGCTGAAGTGTTTCCTTTCATAGCAATGCAAAATAAAATGTGGACAGCACATGAGGTGTCCCTCGTTTCATGATGCACCACGGGAGGATCATGCTGAAATACCGTAGTAAATAAAAACCTCCGCCTGGTGACGCGTGACGCGCCATCAAACAGGCGAAAAAGTGACGCGTGACTAGGTATAAAAAAAGCGAAATAAATTTGAGAGGTTCATGTGGTGACGCTCGAACTGCGACGATTCAGGCGAAAGTCACAATATTACACATACCGGTATGTGACGTTTAGAGTGACTCGTGGCAACGTGCTTAGCAGAGTATTAACAGTGTATTCTAAGATACTTATCTGTATACTGTTCTGCACACCGTAACGCTGAGTTCTCCCACAGTTCTCTGCTTATTCGTTGGGAGACATAGTTGCCATGAGACTTCTCAGTGGTCACTGACGCATGGTCGCTGCTCGGCCATACCTCAGAGCATGTAGGATTGAGACTGATAGTTGGGTTACATGCAGCACGCTTGCCATATAAGCACGTGTGGACCTTAAAGGTAGTAACTTCCAACTATACAAACCTTTATGTTACGTGGTTGAGGTTCTCGTTGTAGAAACGAGTTATTGGTATAGCAGACCAACTTTCTTGCTGCCTATCGTGACCATCCGCTTCCGATTGTTAACAATGGCTGACCAGAAGGAGAATGTGAATGCTATGCCCGAGTCCGGTGAGCTTTCCTTTGCCTTCAATGATGGTCTGCTTGTGAGCAAAACCAAGTGTTATGACACTAGTGCAGACGGTCATGATGTCGTGCGTTCGGATGCGCCACCTGTACTGCAACCGTCAGTGATGTATGCACAGGCCCTCGCCTCCATTGAACAGCCTGCCGATCATCTTGATTGGGGTCTGTTGATGGGTTATAGCTTGCCAAGTGATGTTCTCATGTCCACAGCTGCACATTCTGATCAAGTTGCAACGCCGCACCTTCGCCGCACTACATCTGCACCAGCCGTATTCGTTTGCGGGCAGTTCCTTAAGCCACACTTGGCGCAAAATGAAACTACTGTTTCGTCTGTACTTCAGAGCGCGAGCTCTCTTCTCTCTGTGCGCATGCTGAACCTAGGGGCAGCATTTCGTGCTGTCGCGGGCTGGATCAGTCCCCGACTCACTCACTCTTCGAATGCTGATCACGTGCAAGCTAGTGACGAGCTGAATCTTGCAGGTTCCGATGTCGGTAAGAAACCAACACTGGACATTTCCAACGTCAAGAGGTGCTGAGGAAAATGTTCCCTCGAGAAGTCCAACGACTGACAAGATACTGAAAACACCGACAATTCCGAAGCGTCTTGCGCCCGCTCTGGAAGCAAGTCTACCGGCGGTGGAAAACAATCCCCTCAAAAGGGCCTCTGCACCGACGAGAAAGCTAAACCTGCGAGTGCCCTCGCCTGAGCTCACTCCGAAGAGCATGTTGGTGCGTGACATCTCAACTTTGGATGTGCGTGACCCTAGACCACAAAAGTCTGCTCGCGCAACGTCTCCGACACCTGCGAATGGCACAATCAAGCCTACTAATCCAGGTCAAACTTGTGTCGAGGTTCCACTTTCACGCTCGCGCGGTGCTGGCGCTTCATTTTCTGTTCCAGATTTCCTCACGGTGCATGAATCATCGGCCCAGACGAATAATGGTATTAACAGACCGCCTGTGCAGATCCGCGCCCAGCGTCAAACGATCCAAGAGCAGATCGCATGTGCTAAGGAAACGTACCGAGCACTCGCCAACCAGGATCGATCACTTTCTCAGGCCCAAAGTGCCCAGGACCGCACACTTACGCTCCTGGAGAACACGGAGGAGACCTTGAGGCTTGCACAGCAGGAAACCTTGGCAAGGGGCACTGTGTCCAAGCCGCTCAGTGACCCGGTGCGCACCAAAGATATTTATCTTCCCAAGTTCTCGGGAAATAACGACACTGGTGCTACTTTTATTGGCACCTCCCATTTTTTGAAAATCTTGCTATGGTTTTCCAATGCCAAGCGCGTCACAGAAGCTGCTGGCTTATCGGAAAACCAAGCTGTCCGATGTATCGCAAACCACCTCACAGGTGCTGCGCAACGTTTGTTTTTCGAAAACTTCCAAGGTCAGCTAGATGATTTAAGCCTGGATGATTTCGGTGCACTGTTGATGTCCATGACGCGTTAGTAGCAAGAGATTCATCCCTTGCTACTAACGCGTTCATGCTACTAGTTACACCTGAAATGGTGCAAACTTCTTCCTCAACATCAGACAAAATCTCCCAAGAACTACAAACGCTTCTTGTGGAATATGAAGATATGTTCTCTGATACTCCCGCTGTAGCTCCCTTCCGAGATGGTAACCCGCAGTGCATCAAACTTCCCGAGGGTACTAAACCACCAAACCGACCTGCTTTTCGGGTCTCTCACAAAGAACGAGAGCCTATTGCCAACTTTGTTAAGGATTCCTTGACATCTGGTCGCATTCAACCGTACTCCTCACCATCTGGATCAGCTGTACTGTGCGTGCCAAAACCTGACGGCACCATCCGTTTCTGTACTGATTATCGAGGTTTGAATGAAAAAACAATTAAAAACAAATATCCCCTCCCTCGCATCGATGATCTTCTTCATAATCTGCGTGGGGCACGGTACTTCTCATCACTCGACCTTGCATCTGGCTATTGGCAGATTATGCTTCGTGAATCTGACCATGAAAAGACTGCTTGCAATACTGACATTGGTAAATATGAGTGGCGAGTGATGCCTTTCGGGCTCACAAATGCACCTTCAGTCCTCCAGTCTGTCATGAACTCTGTGTTCCACGAACGCTTGAACCGTGGCGTGGCAGTCTACCTGGATGATATCTTGGTCTATGCCAGAACCCCTGAAGAACATCTGGATCATCTTCGATGGGTACTTTCCTTGCTACGCTCATCTGGTTTCAAAGCCAAGCGTTCCAAGTGTGAGTTTTTCAAATCCCAGCTCAAATTCCTGGCCCACATTGTATCCCACAATGGCCTGGCTCCTGATCCAGCAAAAGTGCAAACCGTAGCCGACTGGCCAGTGCCTCAGTCACGGTTTGAGGTACGCTCATTTTTGGGCTTGGCAAACTACTTCCGGCGGTTCATCAAGGACTTCGCCAAAATGGCCAGACCTCTTAATGCTTTGCTAAAAGGCATATCTGCGTCTGATAAACGTGGGCGCTTGCTCCAGCGAGGCAAACTCCCTGCCGCAGAGGCTGAGCGTATCAAATCAGAATTTCAAACTATTTGGACATGCCAGTGCGCCGATTCCTTTCCCGCGCTGAAGGTTGCTTTGCAATCTGCGCCGATACTTGCACTACCTGACTTTCAGAAAACGTTCACTATTGTCTGTGATGCGTGCGAGACTGCCCCCGCCGTTGGCGCT
>JAUMHD010006637.1:0-11332 GCA_032359135.1 Ulvella scutata
TGTGTGTGTGTGTGTGTGTGTGTGTGTGTGTGTGTGTGTGTGTGTGTGTGTGTGTGTGTGTGTGTGTGTGTGTTTATAACCAGAAACATTCCGCGTTTTTTGCATCTACATGCACCTGAAATCCTGGAGAAGAGCCGGCAACGCAGCATACCACTGAGCGAAGACGGAAAAAAACTTCATGTAAACCTGAGCCGCTTGTGGCACCACTGACACCCACAGCACCCTCAGGCCCTCTATCGCAGCCATCTCACACCAAGCACTGGTCAGGGGTATCGTTATTGACAACTTATCAGCCACTGTCAGCCAACATATTCAACTTCTGTCGTGCTTATCTCGGAAAATGATGAATTTTATATGTAATACTCCCAAAATGAATGCTTTAAATTACTGATGGAAAGACTTGCGTGATGGTGCTGTTGTGCCATTCGAGTGAAGTGGTGGATATTTTGTGTTAGTTGCTTTTGGATATTTGCGTTCATGCCTATTCACTACCTTTCCGGTTTGTAATGATAGCCCACTTTAAATTACTTCGCTGACATCATTAGTCCTAAACTGTCCCTGGCAATCATTCAAACACTAGCGCGCACAGGTCTTCATCATCTCAGATACGACACAGGAGCAACACACGCACCCATCCCCAGTCGAGGAAGCCCAAACACACAGCAGTGTGTTTGGGCTTCCTCCAGTGATCACCATTACCGCTTAATTTTCAGGGCACACACCCGTACTTTGGATTGTTCTATCTAACTAGACGATACTGGCGATCGCCGCCCTGCGTATACCCTCAGCATCATTCGTAGAACCATTCACATACGCTATCAAGTATCCATGCATGTGCTTCATGCAAGAGACCATGCAAGAGTCAGCAGACACACCCAAGCAGGAACCGTGCGCACTGCAGTGCCATGTGCAACACCACAATTCGACGGCGGCTGCCTCTGGCGCAGTTGCTGCGGGCATCCTCCGGAAACACATGCATGTGTGCATGCTCAGGGGCGCTGGGGGGCGGCTGCTGTGCATGCTGTGGCGCCTGTATCTGCGCCTGCGCAGCGCTGTCTCCAGGGGATGGACCGCAGAACAGCTCTTTCACCTTTTCGTCAAGCTTCTCCAGATCATCAGCGTTCAATCTGGCGTGATACTCTTTATGGGGGGTGCGTGGGGGTCTGAAGTCGTCTACAACGCATGCAAACCCTAAATATGCTGCTCAGCAGAGCTTAGTGGCCACTGTGGCCACAGGGGGAGAGGTACGGTGGTGAAGAAGCTCAGCGTACGCTGCTGACTCAGGTTGAAAATGCACCAGCACATGTGAGATAACCCAAATGTCTCGGCAGCGCAATGAACGCTCGTACTTCAAAAAATGCACTGCCGAGCTGAAGTTCGCGGTGGGAATCATGCTCAGTGTGAATTCGCAGCAGTAAGAGCCCAGCACTGCGCACCTGCTGACTCTCGGAGCATGCTGATCACCTCAGGCAGCAGCTTGGCATGGTAGAATTTGGTGCAATGCTGGTCCTGTAGTGGCGCGTCCATAACAATATGCATTGCTTTCATGCATTCAGATACCAGGTCTGCCATCACATGCATCGCGATGTCGGTCTCCTCCGCTTCATTTTTGGCGTCTCTGTCTTCTGGGTTTTTCACATCATCAGGGGGTGAGGAGTCGCTGGTGTACTTCTTGCCCCGGTCCCGGCTATAAGTCTTCCCCTTCTCTCTATGCAAATTACCATGCGGTATTCTGCATGGCCAAAACTAATTGTCGATGGCGTTATTGATGGCAGCAGGCACATGCATACGCAAACGAATCTCTGTCAAGAATACAGGCGAGAGTGCTCAGCAACGATCATATTTTGAATGTCATGGCGGTGATGCAGTCATGCAGTGCTGACTCAGCACTGAGTGTTGTGTCAGCAGATCCACTTTGCTGGCAGGAAGCTGTCGGTTTCTGCTTGTATGGAACATGATTGGATGAGTGGATGCTCAGATGCAAGCAGGGGCTTGGGGTGTCGCATCGTGCAGGAGCCTATGCTTCCGTTTGCGTTGGATGAGTAAGTTTTTTGGTTGGACCTGGGGGGTTGGGGAGGGGGTGGATGCATAGAAACATGATAGTAACTAAAGCAAAGTATGCGGGGAGTGTGCCGTGCTCGAGGTCCGCCATGATGGAAGACAGCATGCCTGAGTGCTGGTCAATTTCAAAGGGCATGAAATCGCCTGACATATCAGTGTGCGAGTATATGAACCGGTTCACACCTTGCTGCGTAGGTAAGAAAAGCCACTACACGTGCGAAAGTTTACCGCATTTCACTGGAAAAAGAAAAAAAAGGTAATCGGGAACCACACCATACCCAAGAAGGGCTTCGGCCTCAGCACCCCCGAAGGGGTGGGACATGTACATACACCCTTGGGCCACACGGGACCACGAAGGCAAACACAGAGGCTGCAGAGAACGCCGCACAATATTGCAAGCAAAGACAGGGACCGCATCGTCAGAAAAGAAAACAGTGGGCAGCAACCAGGGGCGTGTCTGCCACACCTAGGTTGTACATCCATCAAAGTTGATGTTCGAACAGTTTTGGCCAAAATTCAATTTTTTCAAATTAACTGGACGGAGGATATATTAAGAATACACGAAAACCCTGCAGAATACAAGCACCAACACACACAGAAACCAGAGGTACCGTTATTGACAACTTGTCAGCCACTGCCAGCCTTTTTGTGTATTCTGGTCACCCAGGAGAAGCATGATTTATTACATGTAACACCCCAAATGAATACTTTAAAGTGTTGCGCTGACATAATGAGTCTCTGCCCATTCTTTAGCTATATCCCTGACAGCAACCTACATGCCACTTCTTTCCTGACCAATCTCTAGGCAGCCACCCACCTAGTAGTCAATCTGGGAACCCAAAAAAAAGAAGTAATCGGGAACCACGCCATACCCAAGAAGGGCTTCGACCTCACAAGGGTTGGAAGAAGCAGGGACCCAACCGGTGGTGGCGATTGTATTAAGAAAGAGGGGGGCGTGTTTGTGAAGTGCCCAAAAAAGGAAAACCAACCTCAGTCCGAATATCCTGGGGGCCAAAGACTGGTGGATATTTTGTGTCAGTTGCTTTTGGCTATTTGGGTTCATGCATATTCACTACCTTTCCAGTTTGTAAAAACGTAGAGGGGGAAAGCTAGTTTGTACGAAACGCTTATCTATCCAGCGCTGGTTACACCGAGGGCGAAAGTTTGCGCCTGAAAAAGAAAGGAACCGAAGAGAAGACACAGAAGACAAGCAAACCACCACGCACAAATGACCACATATGTGCGGGGCTGCGTGTTTAGTGACTTGTGCCAGTTCTCATGGCGTGTCTGTACATGTCAAGGTCCGAATTGTCTCCCTCTTGTGTCTCCCACATGTGGCCAAGACAAGTCTGCTGGTCGAAAATGTCCGACGCGGACTTCTGAGCACAGGCGGACACAAACAGGAACAGGCATTGCCAACCTGGAAAGGTGAGCAACATAACTATGAAAGCTGACGTTATGTGACAATCTTTGGTAGTAGTCGAGGGCAAAATGATGAATTCGTGAGCAGTGGCTGTGACAGGAGAAATTTCGAATGGCACCTTTGGTCGATGACCTCGCACAGCTTCCGATACGCGACCGGCTTTAAGAGCTCCTGAAGATCCTCGTGCAGCTTCTTTGTCACCCTCAATGGACGGCTCATTCTTGATGGTGTTCGTCATCGATATGAACTCTTGAAACAAACTTCAGCTAGCAAGGTGCTGCAGCTGCACAGAGTGTCTCCGACACCGAATACACCAAGCACATCAAGGCTTATCTCACATCACGCAAGAAGTAGAAGCTTGTCATGAACGGTCCAGTCACTGCACTGGGCCGCGCGTGTTCGCTGGTAGAGAGGCTTCACTTCATGTTTACTTGGTTGGCCACATGTGGCGGTTTACATGACGTTCGAGCTGAACGTTTCAGAATTGCGTTGTTACAGTACTGTAACTAGTAGTCGTGTGTTCACTGAGTACATCGACAGGAAGCATGCGAGAGAGAAAATGCAATTCATTCTAAAGTCTCAAGAATGAAGCAAAGACAACATTCCACAACGCGGCATTGCGTTAGCTCCGTTTCTTGTGCCTACTCGGGTATGTGCGCTTCGCCCGGGAGCAGATATTTCCTGATCGAGGCATGCAAGGTATGCACTGTTTTTCACTCTTTTTTCTCCAGGGGCGACTCAAAAACCCTGGAGACGATGTGTCATGGAGACGATTCTTAGAAAGGCTGAATGCATATAAGAGTACGCACCTGCATGTCGTGGTCAACAGAGCTCTGCAGAGGTGACCTCCCGAGAATTTCTGGATCGGTGCCGGCTGCTGTAAGCCTGCACGTGGGACGGAAACTCACACCGTGTAATAAAACATGCAGGGTCAAGTTTGTCGTGAGATCGATGGGTTGCTGTGTAGAAATGGTATGTTCCACAAGCATGCGGTGCATGCAAATGCACATGTGCGGACATGTACAGCTTCAGCTGAAGCGTTGATGAAGTATACATGCTGTAATGTGTAACCCCCTGGAACAAAGAGCAAACACCAATTTCAAAAGCCATCTTGCAAGTGCTCACATGTTCTACGAAGAGACGACAAGGCGTTGCAGCTGCATGCAGGCGCCTGTGTATGCAGGGCATGCACGATCGTTACCTAATCGTCTCCGAACCTCTTCGCGTCACGAACAATTTGGGCCCAGCCGATATTGCGACGCGTCGCGGCGCAAGATCAGGCCTCTCTCGTGCTGGCCAGGGCAGATATATAATTATAAACTCCTTCCTTACACACGTCAGTGTAGATCATTGTCGGTAAGCAGCTGATACATGTGCGCAGCCATGCTGTGAAAATGTCTGTGCGTGGGATCGGGAAACAGCCTGGGCACTGTGCATGTCGATGCGCGTTCACGTCCGAAGGCGCCACCAGAACTCCCTGCCACTTGACACTGCATTTTGCCGATGTTGCACTGACCTTCTGCTGCCTGGTCTTCTTTTCTAGTCCACCCTTGGCGCATCTTCCCGCTGTTAAATCGGCACAAACAACTTGGAAGAATTCAGGCGATCAAGGGCGAGGCATGGCGGTTTCGGTGCAATGGAGCGTAGCTAGACGCCATCTTCGGCTGCTGTTGCTTGCAGCATGTGTCTGAGAGGATCTCCAGGCCGTTGAAGGCCCATGCCGACGAGCAGGTCGCGAGTCTGGCGGCAAGCGCAGCAGTTGGAGCGGGGAGACAGCAGGCAGAAGACTGTACGCATAACGAAGAAGCAGCATGAGGACTATAACCAGCTCACGCAGCGAGCAGCGTTCCAGGTTCTGGTTGCCAGCCTACAGCGAGAGCGGTGAGTGCGCCCTCCCACTCCCGTTAACAATCTCTAGGTGAAAACCTCGAGAGCCTTGCAAGCCCTGTGTTTTAAGATCGATGATACCTCATGTATGGAGGCTCTGGGTAGGAGACGCACAAAATGAGTCAAAGAGAACGTCCCGTTTTTCTCCAGCCAAATGTTCGTGATTGTCTCCAAGGACGCTTTGCTCTGCTGCAGCACGTGTGTGCAGTACAATACGTTGTTCGTCTAGTGCCCTAGTGTCAGTGTCAGGGTGCAGTGATAGGCTGCCCCCTCTATGCACTTGGCACCAAGTTTCTTCCCCCTAAGCCCCTCCCTGTGTCCATCTTGGGCACAGCCTCTGATGCAGTTACACTGCCCTTTCCATTAGCTCCGTCCTGACAGCTGATCTCATCTCGGTACAAAACCAATTGCAATGCTTGTTTGCCTTCATTTTCATGTCACGTCGACGCCGCAGCCTTTCCTTTACCCCTGCCCCAAGCTCCCCCCACAGCTAGTTTCCTTCATGATCATGCGTCGTCATCACGCAATGGGCTCAACATCAAATTGCACATCAGCGCGAAGGTCCTGTTTAAAGCAAGAGGAGAGAAGCAAAGCAAAACAGAGCAATGTACGGCATCTGCACTGACTTGAGTGGGGATGTGCATGCTTCAGGGGCGACCACATGGTGGCAGCGCCGCGGGAGGTGAAGATGTACAAGGACCGTGTCACGGCCTCCACCATCGTGCCCCAGCTGGCAGCCGCCCTGAGGACCCTGATGCATGCAGACCCTGAAACAGACAACGGCAAGAGCTACCAGGCGCTCCGCTTTGCTGTGAGCGGCTCACTGGAAGGTGCAGGTGCGAACAGCACCGCAGCTGTACCTTTCCCCTCCCCCCCCCCCCCACAACCGCCGGCCCCAGCCCCCCACCGGGGGGTGGGAGAGGGGGGGGAGGGGTGTACATGCTCCTGTCCTGTTCCAAGTTGTGTTTCATTGGGGCTGGGAAGGGGAGGGGGCGAAGCGCAGACGCTGGCCCGCTTTCCCTTCGCATGCATGCATGAGAGCACAGCTCCGAATTGCTCGGACGCTATTGACAGTGGTGTAGTTAGGAGACCCTTTATCTTTCTTTGTTTTCTGCGTTTTATTGGGTTTTCTTGTTCTCTAGAGCATGTTATTGATCTGACGTGAGCTGCTTGGCCCATTCCCTTCAGGGTTGGCATGATCCTTGATTGCTGAGGGGCAACAACAGAAAGATGTCGGTACGACAGAAAATACGACATGATGTTACGATTGTAGGCCAATCTACTATATCAGTGACATGATCGATCCCCGTGGGCGAGTGCTAGTACCAAAAGCGCCCGATCAGTTATGATCGTATTCTACCACTAGGAGCGACGATTTCACTGATATTGTAGATTCGCCTACAATCGTAACACGTAATCCAAAGCATGCCAATGCATGTGCAGGCCTCCTGAAGCCTCCGCGGAACACCAAGAAAGGAGACAAGTCAGGGGAGGAACAGCTGAAGCTGAGGCCTGCTGAGGCTGCGCAGATCGAGGACCTCGTGAAGCTCTTGTTCCCCCCCCGGCCACCGCAGGGGCAGGCCTCTGTAGTGGAATGGGAGGGGGGCCGGGGCCCTCCAAGCATTCCTGCTCCACCATATGATGCGGGGACAGTGGACAATGAAATCCCCTCAATGCATGCAGGCCACGCATCAGCAGTATCTACATCATCGGTCCCCGTGGTGACCAGCTCTGAAGACGCAGGCGCGCACGCGCATGCGGTGGTCGTAGGCCACGGACAGGGGGAAGACAGCGCTGGGGCTTGTGTCCCCCCAGCAGGGTCCCTGTCGCCACAAGCATCCATGGCGAGGCTGAGCGACGACGTGACAGCGGTAATGCATGGCCGTCATGCTTTGCCGGTGGCTCCTCAGAAGAGGCAAAAGTCCAGTCGGCAGCCAGTGGTGCTGCAGCTGATGATCGCGTGCGCGGTGTGCTTGATGAGGAGGTGGGCCTCTTCGCTCCTGAGCCCAATCCGTTTCAAGCTGAAAATGCGTGAAATGGGCAAGAACCTTTTACAAACCGGAAAGGTAGTGACCAGGCATGAAACAAAATAGCCAAAAGCAACCAATAAAAAACATGGGCAAGAACTGAAGCAGCGAGAAAAACAACTGGCACCAAAAACCACCACTTCGCTCGCATTGCACACAAATAGTTCTCCTCCTGAGCAATGTTAGCAGATCAGAGCAGTCAAGCAGACGATGCAACTTGCATCTTCAGGCACTGCTCAGAGGAGCTTGTAGCCGGGAACCTTCTAGAAGTCCTTCATTGCGACCAGGATCTCGCAGTGTGGGCGCTGCCCGGCTACCCCCAAAGACCAGAGTATCCGGATCCCGCAGAAGCTTCTATAAGGAATGCCTCTGATGTTTCTGCAGCTGCAAATGAAGACGGGGAGGCACGGAGGGCGCGCGCCGCCGTGGCCACAGGGGACGCCTGCCCGTCAGCTTACGGCATAGAGGAGTCTACAGGTGGCATTCACTCTCTATCCTGGTTTCTGCCTTGCGCACAGACACAGTGCGATGATTTATGCATGTGGGTTAGGTTTTATGTGCATGCATGTGGCTTAGGGTTTCAGTTTGTGGTTCAGGTGAACTGCATACGCTCTGTGAGAATGGGCGGCGTAGACACACGTTGGCATAACATTCAGGAGATGCATGTCTGCTATGCTTTTGCCACGCCTACATGCTTGTCTTATCCACAGGGTGAGATTTCCCGCTTAGGCGTGAACGCTGACCTTTGCCGAGCCCAGAACAACTGCTGAAGACTGCTTCTGGTTCTCTAGACTATCCAGGGGCTAAACCATTAAACCATTAATTACAGAGCCTGTATCTTAGGCTACAGCATTTTGATGTTGGTGTTTGCTTGACAGGCAAATAATATTTCCCCTGTCTGAGTTAGTAAGAAAACAAAACATCGACTGAAACGCAAAATGGCCCCTAACAAGCTGCAACGACTCACTACATAAACAATGATGGTAATGTGTTGTGCCTGTATGTTTTTTTGGTACATTGCTGGTACATATGCCTACTGAGGACCATCCGATTCACTTTGGACAGCTGCACGTGCGCCAAAATCTTGGGCGAATCCGTCGCCGCTGCATGAACTTACGTTTGCATAGCGCGAGGACCAGGCGGTTATTTGTAAAACGCCTCAGAGCCATCCTGAAGAGACTCGTGGCTGCGAATGCGTGTTGCTACAGCCACAGTAAGGCAAGTTGGCCATGAGTCGGTTCGTGACCGTTCGTGTGTGTGACACGAGCGGCAAGGACTTGCTAGGTGCAGCTCATTTAGTGCACTTGTTGAAGACGCAGGGTTGCACCGGGAACACGGTCAAAAATTGGAGAGCATTCCCACTGTGTGAAGGTTGCGCTGCCCTGGGCTTTGAGGCAACGCCTGTCCGAAAGACAAAAGTCCAAAGCAAAAATAATTTGCGTGCAAAGAAACGTGCTCGACCTGCACCTGTCTCACGAACTCCTCGTGGTGAGCACGGTTCCAGTGAGGGTGAATGAGAGGCGAGTTGTGCAGAAAGGTTTGGCTGCATGTTCACATGTGAGGGTTCGTGTTGTGGGGTGTATGAGGCAGCATTTCTAGGATGACCTTGCAAGGCAGAATCGACTATGCATCTTGTGAATGTAAACATAATGTGGCCAATTGTGGTGCGGGGCTATACGTTTCCCTTCCATGAGTACATACCTACTTGGTGCGCAGTAGGTGGTTGCCCCCACCCCACCCCCCTCCCCCCACTCTCAGACGATTTGCCAGGCATCCTGAGGTGGATTTAGGGCTTCATGAACATCAGAACTTGTAATAAGGTGCTCAAGAATACTTTTCGTCGACTTTTCCTTTTTACGCAAAATTTTTTTATTTCCGACTTGCCATGTCACGCAAACACCAACATCAAAATGGTGTAGCCTTAGAAGCGAAAGCAAGCCAACGTCATTGCTGTAAGATCGCGAGGTTTCTATGCCGAGCATGCATGAGAGGTGTTGCAGGGCAGCGTGCAGAAGTGGCTACATGTGCCCGTTCGAATCTTCTCTTCAAGCCCCCGTCGGAACCTGAGCAGCAGCCACCCTCTGTAGCAGCCACCGATGCACTAGCACTGCCATACCCTCACCCAGGCCCTCACGCCGACTTTCACGCGCAATGGTTTCCGTGGGAACACACACATTTTGATCATCCAGGTAACTTGCTCCCCTCAACTAATTTGTGTACTCGCTGTGGCCCCCTTCACAAGGGAGCCTCATGCATGTGGCATGCTCCCGGTTCCCCCCTCCCCACCACCGGGCCTCCCATGTTCTTTGCGCAGTACTGTCAGTGCAAGGCGTGCTGCTGCTGTCATCTCATCGTCATGTGTTGGAGTTATGGCACATTGCTGGGCCCCATTCCGTAGTGCACATTGCTGGGCTGCTTTCATGCCCCAGAATACTCGAACGAACACTCCTGCTCCTGCTCCCGGTCCCAAAATTTTTTTTGCTTAGCACAGAGCACTTTCAACCATGCGTAGATTTGCTGGTACATGAGCCATTATATGGAGTTCTGCCTGTAACTTTATGCAAACTTTCAACCATTCACGAGGTTTGTTAGACAATGGTCCAAAGGGACAAGGAAAAGGGACAAGGCTTCGCGCGCTGCGCGCGACTCAGCCTCTTAATGTGCATGTTTGTACATACCCAAAAGTACTATTTATAGCCTGTTAAATTATTTTCCGGCCTTGAAAACGCAGTAGGATCATTCAAAACTGCATGAACACATCTAGGCGCCACATGGTATCTCAAACTCAAGATAACATCCAAGCATGCATGCACGCACGCGAGGAAGCATGCATGCATACATGCTTGTAGGAGCCTCTAGCTCACTTCAAAGTTTACTTGGGAGCCAGCACGAGCAGCAGCCAGAGTCTCCTGCATCAATGGAGGACCCCTTCTTCGACCACTTGCAGCAGCTGGACGATGCATGCATGCACGCGCCCGATGGCCTCCCGCAGCTGCAACAACCGAGCACAGGCATGAACTACACCCTGCCAGCAACGCAGTTCAAGCCGCTGAATCAAGGAGACGCTGTAGTCAACCAGTTTCTCTCAGTGAGTGGCCCACAGCACGCGGTCTCAAGCGCAGCTCACTCATTCCTGGCTCCGAATGGTCCGCCACTAACCCTGCTGTCCGCCAATCACCCTGACTTTGAGCCACGGTACTTCGTGCTAGCAGCTGCGTTGGAGGTGAAAGAAGGTTGTACGTAAGTTCTGCTATAAATTGCAATGCATCCATGTGGTGGGTCCACTCAGTGGACTCCGCTGATGCAGTGGTACTGACCCAGTTTTGAATCCGGGGCGCCACCCTGCCACGCCTCGCCTTTATGCGAGCTCCTGCTTATGTTCAGCTCTTGTTTTGGTTTCTGGTTGCTTCCCCGTTCGACCTGCAAAAACTGACGCGTATGCATGCGGCATATGGCGCTGATGCTAAAGCTCACAGCCGGTATATATATATATATATATATATATACATTTATAGTGTATTCCCCGAGCACTTTATTCGTTTCTTTACTTGTTTCAAACCATTTGTGATTACTCGCCATGTTCGGAAAGGCTCTGAAAACTATTTTTCGTCTCCCACCTGGATAATCCAGATCTGTGTATCAAGCACCCACCTGTAGCCACACACACATGTACCCTCTAGGACTTGTGGTCAGTGGTCCGATTCCTATCATACCTTATGGTTTCTATTTTTTAACACAAACGCGCGCGCGCGCACACTCACACACACACACACACACGCACGCGCACACACACACACACACACACACACACACACACACACGGTTTGTTGACCCGCGGTATCTGGCAACGCTTTGTAGAGGGCATGGATGTGCCTATGCTTGTTGATTGATTGTGTGTGTACTTAGGATTTGTGCCTGCGGGCTGAGTGATCGC
>JAUMHD010006648.1:0-11323 GCA_032359135.1 Ulvella scutata
AGTGGTGGATGTTTTGTGTTAGTTGATTTTCGCTATTTGGGTTCATGCCTATTTACTACCTTTCAGGTTTGTAAACAACAATGTGCCCCGGGTGGCTGAGTAACGTGTGAATTTTATTTTCTGCAGTTTGTGATTTTACAACTCAATCGTACACTCCGATTTTAGCGCTAAAATGCAATCAACGCCCACATTGATACAAGTAATTAAAACGCAATTGTGTCCTTGTACATGTGTCGACTGCATATATGCATCCTGTGGCTGAAAATTATATAACATGCTCCCAGCGCCATCAACCAGAGGCCAAACATCGACGGTGGGCTTGACTGATGATGTACGTGAGGTCAGGGTATCGTGATGCTGTTCGAACAGTGATCTGCACAGCTTGTTCGTAGTGTGCATGTTTGGCGGCGGTGCCTGGCGTGCCCATACGAAGTCACATCGATAAGAACCTGAGCTCCAACTGCTAGGACTGATAACATAACGCAATAAAGGCAGTGTTGCATGCATGTTGTTGTTGCTGTTGTTGTTGCATGCATGTTGTTGCATGAACGAGAGTTGGGTGTCATTGAGGTTCGAAAAGGTAGAAGAAGGTACAAAAACAAGAGATGACTGCCGCACCACATGAGTCAACGTATGTACATTAGTTTGCTTTTGGAAATTTGGACCTGCTCCCCAGCGGGGCGCTGTATCCTGCTTGGCTCACTCAGGAAAGAGTGTTCTGTTCAGTATTGCACTAGGGCTGCAAATTACAGTTACAGTCGATTTGTGGCTGAACACGCTTACTTTCTAAGTTGAAGGAAGGCGCTAGTGGCCCTGCGCTCCCATCTCCCCGCCCACAAGGAAAGGTACAACGATTACTTTCTAAGTTGAGGGCAGGCGCTAGTGGCCCTGCGCGCCCATCCCCCCGTCCACAAGGAAAGGCTGAACACGATTACTTTCTAAGTTGACGGTAGGCGCTAGTGGCCCTGCGTGCACCCCCCCCCCCCACCCCCCGCCCCTGAAACGAAAATTTTCGCCAAAGTACGTAAAGTTCCCCCCAAGTCCTTAAAGGACAGCAACCATGCAAGGCACAGCAGTTCTCACAGTGCGCTGCATACTTCCTGGAATCCCATTGAAAGCGGCGCAGTAGTCAAATAATCACAAACCTCCATACACATCGCCTGCAGCATCTGCTGATCTTGTGGCATGGCGTAGTTCCCAATTAGCCCGTTTGGATACACATCTGCTGACCTTACACTACCTTGAAAGCGAAGTTGAAATGGTCCAACACGTGGCTTATAACCACGAGGTGCTCACCCCTCAGAGCCTCCCTCCTCAGCAGAAGTGTGCGGTAGTAGTCTTTGCCGTCCGCTGCAGTTTGCACCTCCCCGTGCACCCCCCCAATCGCGATTCCAAAAGCTTCCTCGATGCGTTTGCCCACATGCATCGACGCCAAATCAAGACTGGAACAATTTGTGTATCCTTCACACTCTTGCAGGTCCTGGAGAATGTTCTCCTCAAATTCAGATTCATGTGCAAAAAGCTCCTCCCATGCACGCTCCCAGCTCCCATGCTTGTAGTACTCATTACTCGTTTCCAAAAGGGAACAAATGGCGTTCCATGCACTTTTCACGGACACACCCCCCCACAGCCGCAGGCGTTCCACCATGTCATGGCGGGCACGGCAGAGTTCCTCCTGGGCGGCCTCCACCTGTGGCGTGATCTGCACACAGTGACTCACAGCTCTACCGTGAAATTCAAATTGTCGTGATTCCATGTTCATTCATAAAGTTATAGTAGACCGTCACTAGGATACATGTGTGAGTATGTTGGCCCTTCCTGCTAGTGCTCTCTCTACTATAACGGAGCACCATCGCACTGTGGAGGGCTCTGTAACCATCCTTGTACACTGGTATTCCCTTCATCACAGGTTATAGCACCACAGATTATGCCGCTATGCGTGAGGAAGTCTCCTCCCATAACCTGTGGTGAAGGGAACACCAGTGTACAAGGATGGTTACAGAGCACACTACTAGTGCGATTGGTACTCCCTGATAGAAAAGCACTAGCAGGAAGGACCAACATACACACACATGTATCCTAGAGTCTTACAGAACACCTACAGAAACAGAACATTCACTCGTGGCCTACACGCCATATGCATCGTTGATCCTACTTGTCCTAAGTACCTGAGCAAGAGTGAATCGGTGCTGTTTCTGGATGTAGAGAGAGAGCGAAGAGTACGAAACATGTCACGAATGGTGCTGCTATGGTGCCTTTGTTGACCTCTACGTTTGGGAAGTGAGGCCCCTCTAGCGAGGCTTACTTGCAGAATCTTGCAACAGTTGCTTGTGCCACTGGTGTTGTAGATCGTGGACTGTGGTTGCGTATCAGCAGGCAGTATCTCAATTGTGCCCTGCCTCGTTCGTGTTTCATCATTACTATTGTGTTTCGTCATTACTATCGCAGTTTGACTAAGAGTGCAGGGAAAGACTTTCGTGATGGTGCTGCTGTGCCATTACAGTGAAAAGGTGGATATTTTAGGCCCTTTTTCTTTGGGCTATTTGGGTTCATGGTATCGAACTTCATGCCTATTCACTACCTTTCAGGTTTGTAAACACAGACGGACCTCCCAGCCTTCCATTACCCACTCCTGTGCCCACTCGCACCTCCGCTGCCATCGTTTCTGGCCTCACTGGCGAAGCTTCTGTGCGTACGTGCGCCCACCTTGCCACCGACTGCGTCCCGCGGCCTTTTTCGCTTGCACATATGTACGCATGCATGCAGTGCCCGCCCTCATGCATGAGGGCCAGGAGCCTACTGAGGTACCTCATGAATACATGCGGGTTCCCCCTGCCAGCCGCCAGTTCGTCTTGCACCGAGGTTGCGGTTTTGGGTGTGGCTTTTATGGGAGCCTGCCAGTGATCACCAGTCTCGCTTAATTTGTTAGGGCACACACCCAAAAAATAGCCCCAAATATTGAGTATTGTTCTATGTAACTAAGCGACACTGGTGATCAATGGAGCCTGCCCCCTACCTTGTGAACTGTCGGAGCTCTGAGGTTCAGCTTCTGATGCATGCGTGCGGTCACAGTCTGCGAGAGTTTCTGTACTGTCTGTGCCATGCCGTTGAACAGCGTGTGATTTGTCGAGAGGCTAGAAGCCAGGCAAATGTGCCAGGGGGCCCAACTTCAATGGCCAAGCGACATGTGTCTGTACGTTTGCAACATCGACAGGGGCGCAGATCAAAAGCACCAAAGATGCACCACAACAGAGTATTTCGTGTCTGTCGATGCAACATGCACATCATGTGTTACACATCTCGCAGACATAGTTTCTGCAATACAGTGGGGAGCAGTCCCACTGAACACGAGCGAACCAAAGTGTATACAGTTACAGGCATAACACGGCCACCAAAGTCAGGCGCCGGTGGCGCTACAGCAGCCTGTGCTACTGGTGCAACTGCTTGTCTACATGACTGATGTGCTCACACGGCTCGCGAGCGGTGTGGGGGGGAAGGGGGTTTACTCTCCGGCGGGTGCCCCACACGTTGATGTTGACCCGCACGCTGAGGATTTCCTGCCAGGCGCGTTACTCAACTTCCAGACACTTCAGATGCCTCCAACTTTGTTTCTGAGCCGCACAGCCTTCTAGAACGAAACTACTCAACCCAAAAGCCACATCTTACCCGCGCACCCACCTGGTTCAAACCACCTCCCGTCATGACATTGCCCCCCCCCCCCCCAGAACCCGATAATCTCGCACAGCATGCACGAGTTCCCAGGATCCGGGTCGCATCATGCATGCGCACAATGTAGTTGCAGGGCCACCTGTAGCCACACCGCGAGCGCAGCGGAGCAGAGACGACGTCTTTCGACAGCCGACACATGAAAAGGAAGACAGAAAAGCAGCATGCTGATGTACAGGGCGGACGGCTGCGGCGCCGCAGAGTCTCGACGCAGAGGACCAGATGAAAGAAGTCTCTGGGAGAGCTTGTAATCAGATCGGTCAGGTCAGAGGGCCACAGCAAGACAATGAGAGGGGCTATCAACCTCTGTATGCTGTGACATGCACTGTAATCAGATACTCTCAAGAAGCTTCCAAGACGCTTCTGCCACTCAGTAAAGGGTGGATTTTCAAGTCCCCTCAAGACACTCCGAAGATGCGGTTACTGCACATGCTCTCTCCACTGCCATCACCCTCGATGCCATCACCCTCAGGACGCTTCCAAGATGCTCAAAGTACCCGCAGATCACTTCCAACACTCTGACTGGGTGCTGCAGCTCTGTCAAGTGGGCAGGGCTCCGGCTTGTGGTACGTGTTTCCAAGTATACGTTTTGTCAAGTGGACTTTCTGGTATGTAAGCTGAGACTGTCAGGTGCCTTCATGTAGACTCGCTAGAAATCTCAGTTAGGGTTAGGACCTGCGCGGCGGGCCCCGAGTAAGCACGGGCGCGTTCATACGTTGAGGACCGATGGAGTGCGCGGCCTTCCCCCAGAGGGTTTCCGTAGGAAGAATCGGCGTTGTGCCCTGCGCCCGCACCGTTGTTAACTCTTCCGGCGATGCCGCCGCCGCCTCCGTTGCCGCCGTTGTTGTTGTTGTGTTGGTTTGCTGAGAACTCACGGATCTCCTGAAGCAGGCTTGTGGCGATCTTGGCGACTTGGGAGTCCCGGTGTTTGGCCGGGAGGCGGCTCATGATGGCGGCGCCGGTGTCGGCGACGCGCGCGAGCACGTTGCCGTTGGAGGTGCCGTTTGCGCCTGTAGCCACGTGGCTGTGAGTGGCGATGCGGACGCTGGGAGGGGCTGTGCGCGGCGCTGTGGGGACTGCGGGCTGGGTTGGCACTGCAGAGGGGTCGATGGAGGGCAGCGAGCGCGCCATTCTGGAGACGGAGCGCTCTGCGGGGGTCGGCCGGTGGGGGGGGTCCCGGTTGCGGCGTTGGTTCGCGCGCGTGGCGAGGAGGTTGGGGCTGGGGGGGGCCTCGGCTGGGGGGGTAGGGGGGACTGTGGTTGCGTCGTCGGGAAGCCCTAGCGCGCGGCCGGCTTGCTTGATAAGAGGCTGGAAGGTGGGGAGCACGGCCTGCAGCGACTGTGATGCGGCGCCGGCTTGGTTGCTCTGTAGTAGCTGCGCCAGGCTGCCCTGCAGCACAAGTTGATTGGGGAACGGCACATGATACAGATGGCTTTTTTGTTGTATCACAGGCAGTAACAGCGGTGACTGCAGCAGCAGATGGCACAGTGGAGACGGCAGGCTGTTATTAAGGTAGGGGTGTTATTACGGTACCGCAGGAGATATTAATTTGGGGTGCCTGGCTGGACATGGTGTAGGGGGCGCGAGACGATGACAATCGAGAATCGGTGAAAAGCAACTTCGAGCCCATGCGTAGTATTGCGCTTTGGCGGAAGTCAAGGGCACTGGCTGCCATACACAGAAAGACAGGAACGAAATGGAGTTGCAAACAGCATTTTATGGTTCCAGGGGAGCAGAGGGGGGCAAGAGTTACGACGACAGTATTGCTAATGCAGGTGCTGTAGAAACAACACAACATTGCGCTTGCGCGGCAAGAAGGGGGTCGTCCCCCTCCTAGCTGCAGGCTGGTATCCCTGAGGGGAGAAAGGGGACAAGAGAAGGGGGGAGCAGGGGGGGAAGCGGGGTAGAGCCAGGTCGGGAGGAGAACGGGGGGGCAGACAAAGGGACAAAGGGGGGGAGTACCTGGGATGGGCCCTTCATGATGATGAAGAGCAGTAGAATGCCGGCGAGCACGGCGTTCATGCCGATGACGACGGCGAGGCAGGCTGCGACGTTGAGGCCGGCCTCCTCCTTCAGCGCGTAGAACGCCGCCACCGATGACACCAGTAGACACACTGACAGAATCAGCCTCACACCCTGCACACACCTCTCCCTCCCTCTCTCTCTGGGTTTGAAAACGGAGGTCGGAAAACAGGGATGGAGTGGGTGGATCTGCTGCAGGGACCGATTGCTGTTGGAGTACATGAGTTTGAGTAGCACACACGTTCGATGGCCCAGCACCTGTGAGCGCATGGAGTGGAAATTCATGCATGTAAGACAAGGTGTGTGTGTGTATGTGTGTGTGTGTGTGTAACAAAGAAAACCTAAAAGGCAAAGCTAGATCCTAAACAATCAAAGATAGGGAACCAAACTGGCATGGTTTTTGTGAATAAAGAACAGAACACGTAGTAGAAGCTCGATATCCAGAAGTGGCCAGTAAAACTGGGGGCACACTCGGGAGGGATCGGAGCAACACCACATGCTCCGCCCTCCACAAGTGCGCTGATACCTATCCCCACCCTGCAAGCAGCCCCCAGACGACAGCAGACACCACAAGAGCAACACAGCAAGTGTGTGTGTGTGTGTGTGTGTGTGTGTGTGTGTGTGTGTGTGTGTGTGTGTGTGTGTGTGTGTGTGTGTGTGTGTGCATGATCGTTTGGAGGTTCTGGAAGCTACTCCAAAACACACCAAAACAAAACAAGAGAGTGTGCAGCTGCAGATTACAGGGCTGGAAAACCTTGCCGCTACTTGTCTACTTTGGCTCGTGCCTATCTCCTTCCTTGCCACCTTTTACAAAGCGGAATCGTAGTGACTGGGCATGAACCCAAATAGTCAAAAGCAAAGGACACAAATCATCAACCACTTCACTCGAATGCACCATCACGAAAGTCTTTCCTAGCACTCTTAGCCATACTGCGGAGGTAATGTCCTTGCCACTTCCTTTTACATATAGTCCTTGCCACGTTTACATATGTAAAAACAGATAGAAGGGAGAGGGCACCTGAAGGAGGAAGAACTTGCCACCCAGTACAGCGGCCATGGTGGTGACGGCCTTCACAGGGTCCACGTCTACCTTGCTGCTGTCCTGCAGCTGCGCCTGGGTGCGGAGCTCGTTGTCGGTCGCGATCGCCGCGAGATCAACCTGCACACACACCAAAACCAGTCTAATTAAAAAAACTCCCCGAAATGTAGATGTAGTGAATGAGATCACGCACCAAAATACTTCTTTGGAAGAAAAACTGCAACCACATACGATCACACGCAAACACAGAGGGTAAAAAAAACAAACAGATGCTGTCTTTCGTGGGAATCGTTCTGGCTCACAGAAGCTTGCATGGAGCGGGGGGTGTCAGGGGTGGAATATGCACTGAGAGAATATGGCATGCACAATAAAACAATGGAGTGTTATACGTGGCGCAGCAGGGGGCGCAGCGGAGGGTTATACGTGCCATTCGAGTGAAGTGGTGGATGTTTTGTGTTTAACTAATACTTGCTTTTGGCTATTCGGGTTCATGCCTATTTAGTACCGTTCCAGTTTGTAAGGTTTACGTGGCGCAGAGGGGGCCAGCAGCACGCCGCAAGCTCCATACCATGTGATGGACACTGGCTTGTTGTTTCGGCAAGACTGGTGATTGTGACGGGGCACAGCAATGAAAGCCCTCACACGCATACATCATGGTGCGACTCACCAGATACAAAACAAAACAAATGTAGAGTTGGTGGCACAAGGAGGGGCAGCAGCACGTTTCATGGATACTCACTTCCTTCCGGTTTGTAAACACTTGACAGGCAATTACAATGTGTGGTACAGCAGCACACAGCACAGTGCAACGCTCAGAACACGAAACGAAACGTGTGTTGTACAACCGGGGTGGAGGGGGGGGGGGCGGAGCATGAAGCACGCAGCACAGCGTGGCACGCACCTGCAGCTGCATGTCGGCAAGCAGGCGCTCCGTGGCGGTCTCTACGCCATCCTCATGTGCGATTTCTGGCGACGCCATCTGAGAAGCTTCCGGAGAGAGGAACGCGGGGAACGGCAGGTGCGGCGCCGGCAGAACCCTATCTCCCGGGAACCCAGGCTGCTCATACAGCTGCTGCTGCTGCGGGCTCTGGATCGCTCTGGGCATGCTCTGCATGCTGTGCGCGGTGTGCATGCTTGCGGCGCCTGAGTGGGGGGTGGCTACGAGGGTCCCTGGTGCAGCTGCGGAGGTGGAGGGAGGGGTGACTTGGGCGGCGGTCGCGGACGGCACGCGCGGCAGGGTCAGCAATGCAGAGTATTGGTCGATGTTGAGGAATGAAGAGGATCCGGAGGCGGCGGTACGGAAAGACGCGGAGGTGTCGAGGCGTTGGAGAGATGCCTGGGAGAGGTCGTCCACTACTCCAGGGTTGCCGTCGTTGCTGGTGGGAGGCATGGTGGTGGGGGGGTCTGGCTGGGGATGATGCGGTGGAGCAGCCGGGCTGGTCTTTGCATTGGTGTAACTCTGCGCTAATGTTGGAAGGTTTGAGAAGGACGGGCTGCGGCGCGGGGGGGCTGAGGAGGAGGTCGCGGAGGAGGGGGATGCGGCAGCCGCGGCCGCAGCCGCGGCTGCTGCCGTTGCGGGAGGCTGTGTGTGTGGGTGCCTGGGGGCTGGAGGGCCCTTCATGGGGGGCTCCCGGCGCTCCTGTGCGAGCTGCTCTGTGATGGAGGGGCTGGGGGCGGAGCCGGAGGACAGCTCGCTGAGCGTGGCGGGCACGAGTGAGTGCGCTGCGATGCTGCGCACGCTCTGCGCGCTGTGCAGGCGCTCCTGTATCGGCTGGCCGGGTGACGGCGGCGAGTCTGTGGCGTCTGCTAGGGTTGCGCTGAATTCTCTGTCGGTGGTGTCTTCAAACTGTGGGACGTCTTCAGGAGCACCCCCGTAGCCACTCAGAGTCGCGGGGAGATCCGCGGTGGCGTCGTCCACCATGCTGCCGGCGCGCCTGCGGGGGTGGTGCCCGAACGAGAACGTGTTCTTGCGGTCGTACATGCGATGCGCTGCATGTATGTCTTCGTCGCTGCTGAGCGCGCGCAAGCTGCCCGACCCTGCGGCATCCGCCGTGGCAGGCGCGATGTCGCAATGAAACGATGGCGCTGTTGGGGGGCATGCGCTGCTGCGGGAACCCGCAGGGGGGGCCTCTGCCCCTGGAGTCCAAGGGCTGCCGTTCTCAGCGACAGACTCTGAGCCAGGTGCGTTGGAGGGTGTGTACGGAACGTCTGGAGAAGAGTCGGTGCCTCCTGACCCTGACAGCGGATCGATTGCTGCGGCTGCGGTGGTGCTACTCGTTGAAGGGCCCTTTGCCTTCGGAGCTTTGACTGTGACCGCTTGCACTGCTGGGAGAGCTGCGGGGGCGGCATCGAAGAAAGTGTTGCCCTCGGTTGTAGGTGCCTGTTGGTTGCTGAAGCAGGCTTTGTTCTTGCCACCTGTGGCAGTGGATGTGCGCGCGTGGGCCTGTGTCTGTGGGGATGTGTTGGCGGATGTCGACGACCCGGAATCTTCCGTTCGGCAGGTTCCGTGCTTGGATGCCAGGCTGATGGATGACTGAGCTGTGTGGCCGAGGTGCTGCGGTTGAGAGTTCGATGACACAGCGCGCTGAGTCGTTGATGCGGCCGCCGCGGCAGTGGTGGTCGAAGCTGCAGGCCCGGAAAGGGTGCCTGCATGCATGCATGTACGCTGAGTGAGGACGCGTGTCTCTGCAAGTTTGCAGACAGATGCTCAATGCATGACAGATCCTGCGGCCCCACAGTTGTGTGCATGTGACGTGAGTTCCACGAATGGTTTCTCGAATGTGACAGTCCTCGGTGCGACGACAAGTGCAACATAAACTGAGGGGTTGACATGCCACGAAATTGGTACTGATTTTTCTTGGCTGTCCAAAAGATGAATCTGAAAAGATGAATCTGCTGGAACTGGGGAGGGTGAGGGTGGAACCAAAGGCCCTGTGAGTTCGTACAAGCGGCAACAGACACCTGTGCTTGCCGGCAACGTGGAAGTCACTTAGTAAGCAGCGGATGTCCCGATATTACGCTCACTAGCATGCTTGTTTATAATACTTCCACTTCGTTCATATTATACGTCTTGTCTTCATAATACTTCATGTGTGCGTAATACATCTACTGCGTTCACAACATTTCTTGTGTAAGTTCATTTGATGATGAGATAGGCCGCACCAGAGCGCTGGGGGGCCTTCACAGCGACCAGCGGAACAGCGGGATCGGCAGATTCACGGCCTGAATTCGCAGTTGTCACCTGGGCCCCGCCGTCGTCCATCCCTTCATCAAACGTTGACCTTGGCAGCTTCTGCACTTTTGGCCTCTGCTGCGTGACCTGCATGCATGTGGATGTATTTTAATGGCATGCATTGTAAGCAGGCACATTACAACGCGGCATGATGCAACGACTCGGTGTCGTTGACGTCCTGGGGCATTCTGCAAACATAAACTGAACCTGCGGGTATATTTAGGAGCGCGGGTATATGTACGAGTGGCAAAGCATATCCATGTATATGTACATGTCCAAGGCATGTGCTACGCCAAGAAAGACATTCGAGCACACACTGTGAGCGTTGTTGGGTGGTGCTGTTCAGGATCAGACAGCGCCCTGTGCCGTATTGTGTGAGGGGGTGCTGTTTATGTAATGACATCGGCAAGGCTGTTAATGGTGTATTCTAGGTCTCCGGTTCTAGCAACAGAGAATGTTGGGGGAAGAAAGGAACACCAGGTGTGCTGCCGGCAGGTACGTATGCAAACCATGCATGTATGTATACTCGCATTGGCATGCAAACAAGGGGCAGCGCAGCACCTCCAAGCTCTGCTCGGCAGACACCGTGGTTGAACAACCAACCTCCAGAGGCCCACGTGGCCAGGGTGCTTTGTGTCCCCCTACCCCTGTATGGGGGGGAAGCCCGTCGATAGAACCCCCCTTGCTGTCCACATCACCCAACGACATCAAGCCGCCATCCCAGCTGTGCCGCAGCGCGCTCATTCGTGGGTCGTTCAACGGCACATGAGTGTTGCTCAGGTCCACAGCATCAAGCATGCTGTGCATGCGTGCACCGCTGCGCTCGCTGTCAGAGCGCGCGCTGTTGTGGGGGGCAGCGGAGCGGGGCGGAGAGGGGGGCATGTAGATGTTGCTGCCGGTGCCGCTGCTAGCCACTGCAGTCATGTTGGTGGCGGACATTGCGCGAGGGCGGAAACCGGGGGCGAATGGCAGAGACTTGCCGCAGCTGTCATGGGGCAGCCTGCTGGGGTGCGCTGCGCTGGAAGGTGGCCGTGGCGGCTCCGGGCCTGCACACTCACACACTTGGTGAGATACGCGCGCGCGCGCACACACACACACACACACACACACACACACACACATACACACAACATTGGTGAGATGCAGCAGAGCCATTGCAAATAACGTGGTGCACAGGCGGTGCTTGAGCAAGAACGCACAGAACACAACGACAGGGCAATTCCGGAACTGTACACACACACACACACACACACACACACACACACACACACACACACACACACACACACACACACACACACACA
>JAUMHD010006659.1:0-193011 GCA_032359135.1 Ulvella scutata
ACATCCACCACTTCACTCGAATGGCACAACAGCACCATCACGAAAGTCTTTCCCAGCACTCTTAGCCAAACTGCGATTAGCCAAACAGTAGTTCGATTCAAACTGCAGTAACCCAGTCTGTACAAATTAAACCGGCTGTTGATCATCAGATGGACGCGTCCGCGGGGTTGGAGTTGTGGTTGCGAATATTCTTCAGCCACCGCTACCTTTTCCGCGCTACCTGTTTCAGTCCCCGAACGCAGAACCTGTACTCTGCCATCTCATGGGATTGAGCTGCGGCTTCTGTAGGTGAAAATGGAACTCACCGATGAGTCACAGATATATGATCACAGCAACACAATTGCCATGCATAACGGACTAAGGGCCATGCATAACGTACTAAATGTGTGTAAAGTTACAGGCATAACTCCATAGAATGGTGTACTAAATCAACGTACTAAATCGAGTGGCCAACTGGCAGCTGCAGGCCCTGCTGGATACATGTCTTGTGGTTGTCTGATGTTCATTTCTTTCGTCCAGATGCAGCTTACACAACCAGGGAACAATACAATAGCTAGCTGATTAATGCATTTACAACCAGGTAGTGATCAATGCAAAAACAGATGATTTAAAATTGGGGAATGGTTTCTATTTTGGATGTTCCACTCCCGCTGCTTAGAAGACTTGGGCACAGAGCCATGTAAGTGTGAGGCTATACAGCCACAGTATATCCCAGTCCCGCCGCAGGCCCCGCAGCTCTGCGATGCCGCCGGATTCCACAGCTGTCGTCCTGTTGAACTCGTTCCCCTCCGTCTGGCTTCCATCCAGGCACCCCTGGCTCCGCCCATTTTCTCCGTGGCTGGGGCCCCTGGCTTCCGATGGCAGCTAGTTGTTGCGGCTAATTGACCAGGCTGCTGGGTGCGGCACCCCAGACGGGGAGCTGGCAACCCATGTCTGCTGCCTACTTCATGTGTTTCGGCAGTGCTGCTGACCTGTGCCACTTGTGTGCAGCTGCATGGCACTGTCTCTATGGCATTCGATGCTTGTGAGGCTTAGTCCGTTTTGTGCTACTTGCGGTTCTTGCTTTGCGGTTGCTCGTTGTAGACTTGTCACAGATGCTCTTAGGCCCGTATAAGCTTTGTGCCTGAGAATCATGCCACTGTCGATGCCAGTTTCACAGCAGCACACTTCGTTCATCTGTTGTTGAACAGACGTTCCAGGACTATGATGTTTCATAGAATCATCAGATTCATGGGCCGATGAATGAGGTTTGTGCGTGCTGAACTTGCATACCGTGCTCACAGGCATATGCAATACCTGGGCATGAATGCTGAACCCTGATCAGAAACCGAGAGCAACACATGCGATTCGGTATTGATTGCGTTGAGAAGCTGGCGGCAATGGTATGCTGGCTCCAAGAAACATGGAACTTCAGGGACCATAGCACGCAGTGTGAATGTCACCGACGATGACTGGGCACTCTAATCACAAGCCGTTGCACCGTACGCTGAACTAGGCCATAGTCATGACCTCATGTGCTCTCAACCACATTCAGAATTTACAGCAACCCCATGATCAAGCACTGTTGGTACAATCCGCCTGGAACTTCGGGATCTCATTCATTGCAGCTTTAATGTGGAAGTTAATAGCTGTTGTTGATTGTAACTCGAACCCAGAGCCAGCACTACAACATGCAATGGTCTCCATTCGCTTCTTGACATCTGCCTTCATATACACCTGTCACCAAGCACTGGCACGATTCATAGAGTGCCCTAACAAGTAACGGAATCCTGCACTATGCTCACATCAGACAACTCAACGCTAAAGCGAAGAGTCCAACTCGTCACTTCCCAACATCATGTTTCACGAACCTTTCTAGATTTACCAGCCTTGCATTCTAATGAACTCCAACGGACGTAAGATAACAGAAAGTGCAGCAAGGCTACGATTTTGATGCTGCTATATAACACACATTCCCATGCCTGGACATCACTCCAGTGTGGTCACTACAAACATGCCATCCCTAACGGCTCATTTACCGGCTGCAAGCACAGTTTGTGGGCAGTGCGGTGTAGAATTCTGACGGTTCATATATCTTGGAGGAGGGCTCCTCTATAGTGGTTGAGGCGAACAGCACTCGGTGACAGAGGGCCTGGAAGTCTGACAGAGACATGCGGTCTGAAGCATCACGGCTCAGCAGCCTTCTCACTGGCTCACAGAAGAAGCCCAACTTTGTACGCTGCTCAGGTGAAATACGCTCCCCACTCCATGGCAGTGGAGCCCGCCCACAAAGCTCCTCCATCACCTGTACGCAGCAAGCTTTTTAAGTGTTTTACACCTGTGCCCGTGGCAGATTTCAGTTCTTCTGCTCCGTTGCCAATGTTGCGCACAGCTGCTATGGTACAAACATGCCGCTAACAAAGCGGTGATGGTGGAGGAGCCTGCAATGGAACAGGTTGCCTGCCACCTGTGCAGCCTGCTAAGTTCACGTGATGGCACGTACAAGTACTGACACACAAGAGCACTGCAGGTCAACTTCTCCTCACAATGAAGACGCCAGTTTCCATGTGTAGCCACTTACAAGTGCAAGCTTACAAAATGAATATTCTGCTGGAGATGCCTTGCTATCGAGGAGGCAAAAGAAAATACTCAGAAAAAAGAAACATCATGGATGACGCCAACCCCGAAGGAGATGAGCCAGGCACGATCTCTTCCAGAATTCCCATACACTAAACCAGAGGATATCATGTTCCTAGTCCAGTTGATCAGCCATGCATTGAAAGTATCAACGCTTTCGGTGTTTGCGAGCTGATGTCGGCACCCTTAGCTAACGTTAGCTAAGGGTACGTACTTAGTACTAGAGGCTTACTATTTATTAAGGCTTATTAAGGCTTATCACTTTCTTGATTTCGTAAGGCTTCTGGGATGCGTAGTACTTATTTAACTTACACATGTGTGACGCTTGTCCTTATCTTTGGGTGCTCTGGCCTTGGTGATGCCTTGGATATCATTGCATCTTGCTTTGTGTTTAGTGGTTACATGGTTATCTTCTTGGAGATGCGTTGCTTTGATTTGCTTCCCCTAGTTCATCCTGTACTTCTCAGCGTCCTGTGGATGCAACTACTTAGTAGTCGATGTACCTTAGTCAATGTAACTACTTAGCTCCATTGTCATAAGCTTTCAGGAGCGAGGAGCAGCAGCAGCATGGAGTACTTTTATAGCAGAAGGGGAAGCACGCACATCTTCTTCATCATCTTCTTCAAGGTCAAAGGCAGGAGCACCAGTCAGAAGCTCCCAGGCCAGCATGCCCACTGCCCACACATCCATTTCCACACCTGCACCCCAGGATACTGTGTCCATGCCACCGTGCCGTGAACCACGCGCATACTGTGACAGGGGTGAAGGGTAGCTTGCAACATGCAGCTAGGACAGCTCCATTGCTCGAAGCATCTGTCGCGTACAAATACTGCTTTCCCTTGCTTCTCAAAGTCTCCCAATTCGAATATGTATGGCCAGTCCCAGCAATGTGATATATGCACGTGGTGGGACTCGATATGACAACGGAACATTCCTTTCTGAAAATGCAAATCATCGAATATGAGCAGCAAAAACAACACATCCTAAAGCATCGTATGTTCTTCTGAGCGAGCAGCTGTTCTTGAAACAAAGAACGCTCCATTATCACATGCATGAACACTGCAGCTCCAGCAACAGGATGCATGTGGCAGGATCCAAGCCCTGAGCAGCGCACCACACAAACTGTGCATATCGTGCTTGCTACAATACGTAGTTTGTGTGTAGAAAGTGCACAAATATACCAACTGCGCACTGAGCGGAACAGGAACGGCAGAGTAGCAGGAGCCCCACCTGCCACCACCTCTACTCCATCTGCGACACTCAACTCTTCTGTCAAGGCACCATCAACGAGGCCTGACTCCACATGCGTAGGGCTAGCATGAGCCACCTGCGGAAACGAGATGCCCCCCGAGGGGCAGCTCTCCCTCCCACAGTCACTTGCCATTGCCCCGGTCTGCCCTGCCGACACGAACCCTCGCATGGCATACATCTCCTGGTTGGATCGCATTGCCACTGCCAGCTCTGGTGACGCATACGACAGCAGCAGGCCCGCCCCAGACTGCAAGTGCAGGAGCTTGCCAGCACGGGTGGCGTTGGCCATGCCGATGAGGGTCCAGGCAGTCTCCCTGGGAAGCCACAGAATGTGTCCAGGGTGGATGTTTCCATGCACATATCCATGGTCATGCAACTTCACCACTGCTGTAATGACATCGAGCAAGATCTGCAGCAGCACCTTGAGTCACAATACAACGAAACGCAACAGCAAAGCCATCCACTGGAAAAGAGATTATTGGAGATCAGTTTACATGCACAACAAGCAACTGATGTGCCTTGAACCAATATCCTGAGCGGATCACATCTGCTCAGTAGCCTCAACTGAGCATACTGTCAAGAATCGTTAAGCATTGTAACACTGCGAATCTTGAATGTGCCCTGCCTCACTGCAGGCATGTGCTGGCATGGTGTCCAGGCAGACACGCAGGCAAGGATGCCGCACCCGAAGCCCAAACTGCTGCTCCTCAACCATTGATGTACCCTTCACTTGATCCAGGTAATCAACCAAGCTCTCCCCCTTCTCCATTGCAATGCATGCAGGGAGTCGCTCACCGCCCGAGAGGCTCTTGCTGGATGCCTTATCATCTGGCGCACTCACCCGGGGCGGACTACAGCCGCGCTTGGCAGCTTGTGCTCCTGCACAGCACATGGAGGCTGACTCAGGCGCCAGGCTGCAGGGGCTGGAATCGGTGTGAAGGATGGGTACTAGGAGAAGGGTGGGCCTGGGAGTGGTATGCTTCAGGTGACAATGTTGTCCTCAAGTACTAGAGAACAAGCTCTGAAACTTGTGAGAACAAAAAGCCGATCGTGGGTGATGAGCAGGTAGGCATCATGTGGTCTGGAAGCCACAAAATACGCACCTTCAACGTTGTCACAGTACCTAAGCATCTTCGGCAGCATGTCTGCAAGAGGGAAATGCTGGTACAGCTCCTTGGCTGCATGGTAGTCGTCTGTGCATGCAAAAAACCTCACCACATACTCGTACCCATCATATACGCCCCGCCCAAACTGTACGACAGATTTAGCTGCACAGACAAGACTCCAGTCACATGTTGTTTTGGGACGGGATGTCGTGAGTCTGCACAGCTTGCTACTGGTGTGTGCAAGCACTTGAGACACTCTGCTGACCCGGACAATGCTGCTGCAGGCAGAAGGGTGCCGGACTTGTGCCAGGGATACTGATAGAGGTGGTGTCACACCTCCAACACGCAGGTTGCTCGAGCCCACCATTTCGAAAAGCTGCATCGCCTGGTTATCATTGCCAGCCTTCTCCAGCTGCTTATGGAGGTCTCTGATGCGGTGCTGCCCGGTGTCGGTGATCAGTCTTGTGGTGGCATCCAGTACGCTTTTTAGTCTCCCCTCCAGGCCGACATACGGCCCCAGCCTCGGCGAGGATGCCGGTGTCCCCCCTGCATTACTGCTCGGTCTACTCAAAGCTGCGATGCCGCTGTCACCTGCCTGGCTCCGTGCTGCACCGCCTGCCCAGCGTGGCAACACAACACCAGGTGGCTGCAGCTGCACACTCTCGTCCACCTGCATGAGCTCCTCCTCCTGCACACCATCAGCAATTCCCTCAGGATCTTAGCCACAGCTTAGATTATGTGGCTGTGCTACACATGCCCCGACCACATGCTCTTGGAGGCAGCAGGGGAACCGGACAGCTCTCCTCTTCCAGCTCAGACACAAGGCAGTTCATGGTGAGCACAGCTTGAGCTACGAGTGATGGCTGCAGATAAGTGACAGGAGTGGGAGTAGAGAGGCACCTCCTCGCCTATGTCACTCATGTCATCCGGAGCATCGAACTGTTCACGCCGTGAAAACTGTGGCATCAAGCCAGGGAACGAGTCTGCTCCCGCAATCAGCCTGCTGCTGTTGTCCAGGCTGCTGTTGACTGCGGCAGACTGGCCCTGGGATGCAGTGCGGGCCATCAGTGCAAATGTGGGGGCGGCGCCCATCATGCTTGTCTCCTGCACCAACATACATCCGCCCAGTGAGATGCATTGTTTCATAGTGCAACTAAACAGAGCATCACTGAATGGTACACCTACATTGTGATTTGGGAATAAGTTACTAGGCGTTGTTATGCACGGCTGCCTTGTCGGCTTGTAGCTTGCCCCATGGTGCCATTCCTGAACATGGCTACGTTACGCTACACGAGATGACAGTAGGGAGAAATACTACAAGCGACACTGGACATGAGAATGGTCTGGATTTGCCATGGATGTGCAGCGCGAGATCGTGAGCTGCAGGCAGTCAGAAGTCCTGCGGCTGCAGCAGCAACAAAGAGGCTTACCTGAGCCTCAACACCACTGTCTGAGCTTTCTGTGGCAACTGGGGCGTCTGGAACGAATATGGATGGTGCAACATCAACTCCTGGGCCTGCAATAATGCCCCCACTTGGCCCAGCAGCCTGTGAGCTCTGTGGCCGAGTATGTACGCTTGAGCGAGCCTGTGCAGAGATTCCTGCATAGGCAGCGGATGGTGTAGAGCCAGGAATGACGACTCCGCCTGACATGACAGGCATACTTGGTCGCACAAGCTGCGGCTGCTGCCCTGTTACCTAGCACACGAGTGAGTGCATCTGCATATCAATATCCTTGATACGGTAGTGCAGCTATCACATGCGTAACCGAACCTGCATCCTCTGCTGGGTTTGCTGACTCCCCTCCCTCACCACGCAACTTGCTGGAGCTCTTCCCCTTCGAGCCTTGAAGGACTTGGATCTTTCCTGTGTTTTGTGGTGTGGACTGTGCACTCGATGCTGCAGTTGGATTGGACCACTCCATGCTGTGGGGCTGAAGATGGAAGTACTGCTGGTTGGGAGGTCGTGGGAACTGCTCACATGTGTTTCCTGCAAGTGGCTGTAGTGGCAGAGACAGATCCGCATTGGACTCTCCAACCGCCTCTACATGAGCCTGCAGTGTTCGAGCTAGTGTCAGCGACAGATTCGCGGCCAGGATATATGAGCAGCAATAGCAAGAGGGCCAATGCTGATTCTCAATTAAACAGGCACCTGACAGTATTCACGTGATACTCGATACCAAATCGTGGATATATTCACGGAAGCATGCAGAAGCAATACTGCAACAGGCTCAGGCTCTTCTGGACAACCTCGCATGATGACAAGTAGACGCTGCACCTGAAGTTGTTTTCGCTTTCCCCGACGAAACCATCCCCAGCAAGATGCAATGGATGCCATTGTGACCACCGACATGACGGTTGCTAGAAACCAGAACGATGCCTGCACCGCCACACCCGAGCGCTGCCATGCATGCGCTGCGTTGGGCTCTAGAACCGCAGAAAGGTGCCTTGTGTGCGTTTCAGATGACGGTCCTGTGTGGGAGATGCTCCAATCAAACCTGATCACGCCACTGTTCAAGTGCTGAAGTGGATACTCGGTACAACCGTCACCGTCACATGCATCCATATCCAAGAGGTGTGTGCCTATCCGATACGCACACACAACCTTCGTTGTGGTTGACCTTCGTTAACCCCGCTCACTGTGCCTGTGTGCAGCTGCTTCTTGGGTTACTGCTCGGCACAAGCTTGCGCCGATTTGTCTGAAGAACTGAACCCTGCATAACTGGGCACGTTGAAAGGAGCATCTCGGGCAATGAGAAGGCCTTGAGTCAATCGCGGATGCGAGCGCATCACATTCCAGGTTCGTGAGCCAGGGGCACATCTAGTTGAACTGAATGTTTGGCATGTGCAGCAAAGCATTGTCAGGAACAGATACGTGCTCACTTGTTAGCTCACGCACGAATGAAGTCGTGCCTGTGTGCTACAAATGTCGGCTGCAGCACAGCGTATGCGATCTCAAGTGGACGAGTCTCGAGTGCCGCACGCATCAGCAACCATCCGCTGGCCAGTTCGTACCGTCATGTTCCCAATCCAGGCTTCAGACTTATGTTGGGCAACGTAACCAGCAGGTTTCTCTATCTAATACAGAGGCAGAGGTTAATCGCTCCAAATCCCACTAAGCGCTAACCAGCGAGTGACGCTTTTCAGCAACCGATCCTAAGGGTTGTCATCATACCTCTTTCATTATCTAGCTGAGCCATCGCACGCATCGAGGCCTCGCGAGGCTTCCTTAAGAGCAGGGATACAAAACGTTGCATGTGCATGATGCGGATCTACTTGAATCTGCAAACTTGAATCTGTGGATGGCACGGGAAGTCCATACAGGCCTCAGTGCACTACACGCACAACGCTTTTGCTTCACCTTTGCACTTTGGTTCTGGTCAGACGTTCCACTTACAGAGACTATGTTGAACACGTGATCGCCTTGTCTTGAAGTTTACCTCAGCTCGGAAAGCTTCACATTGCGCGAGCCCATGCCTCCAGAAATTGGATACTTGTAGGCAGTACCTTAGATGCACAAACGTGCACGGGATGCTGCTCCTTTCACTCCAAGTTGAGGTCTCGAGAGCTCCAACACATGCGTCTTGAGCACGAGCACCACAGCCTCTACAAGAGAATTCACGTTGTCATATAGGCACGAAGACGTTGCGATACGCAGAGACTTTCAGGCGCTTTGCAATGGGCGTTTGGCCTAAAATCAGAGACATACACTAACAGTACTGCCGTTCCACCTCCATCGCGAGCGAACTATGTACACCTGGGTGGCCATGTTTGGTGCATGGACTTGGTTACTATTATTACTTTCATCAGGCGAGTGTATGTGCATGGGGGTAACACGTAAAGCCAGGATGTCATGGCAGGATGAATCATCAGGCCTGCTATGACAAAAGCCTAGGACTGCCATGACAAAAGAACCAAATCTCTGCCATCCAATTACACTTACATCGATGTGGACATCCATCCAGACAGAGCATGCAAGCACCATAATGGGGCAAGGGTGTAGTTGACCTAGCCATACCCAGGACTTTGTGCCATCTGGCACGCCAAATGGCCATAAACGCCGACCCTTGTCCCTCGAAGCTGTCTAGGCTCATGAAAATAGCTTCTACTCTTTTCACGTCGTTGCTTCAGCACGCTACTGCGCAGCGCCTCCTGCCACATGGGCTTCACCACAGCTAGTTGTGGGCAGCATATGAACTGTGTTGCCCACAACCAGCTGTCATCACACATCTGAAGCATGAATAATCATCGATACAAGAACACTGTTTAATAAGCTGCTGAACGACTGGGGCTCACACAAACGCGGAACCACTGAAGAACCAACAGGCAGTCCGTCACATGGCCTGTATTGACACCAGGGGACTAACCTCGTAGGAAGAAGATTCGGATGAAGGCGAATAGCCCTTTCGAAACGACCGGGTGACATGTCATGCAAGTTGGGCACTCAGCCTGTATCCTCCCACTCATGCCAAGCCTTCATGCCCCCGCTTTCCATTCCCTCGTTCCTATCTTTGCAACACTTGTGTTATTGGTACGAATATCAGACAGCAAACCTAAAATTACAACCCTATTTTATGCCCTAGGCAGCAGATCTCCACCCATGCTCACACTCCGCCAGATCCAGAGACTCCACATGTGGACATTCCCTCCCAACGAAAGACACAGCATGCAGGCCTCAGGTCTGGCAGGAGTCAGCACGGAACCGTTGCCCTGCTTTGTCAAATGTACAATTGTCGAGCAGCCTACAGCTCAGCACTGTCAGGCCTGCATCGACCGTAAACCGATGTCACACGCCTGCAGTTCAGATCGTCTCATCTTATGCAAAAACAGCCCTGTCAAAGATGCAGTTGCCCAGCACGTCAGTTCCTAGAGCCCCGCAGGATCCTGAAAGAATCTAAACTTTCCGTCAATGAGATCGGTCACCACATCACGGCACACATGGATCCACAAACATATCATGCGCGGAAGCAGTAGGACACGATAGCTACTGCAAGGGGCCACAAGCAGCAATACAACTGCACAACAGCCTGGACGGCTAACAGGGCAGCCAGGGATGACCATTGCGTCGCCGCACAGGCGACCCCATGGCCACATGGGGCAGCAGCATCGTGATGCAGCACTCTAACCTGCAGAAGTACACCTATAGACAGGGCCATACGGATCCTGAAGTGAATATAAGCACATAGCACGAACCATCCTCACGTCACCATCTTGTCATCCACACACATGCCCACATCCTCCTCAGTGGTGTCCACAGCAGTCACCGCGGCAGCGTCTGACACCGTGCGCTGCCCTCCATTGCCCACATGGGCCTCAGGGTGGTACACATGCCGCTGTCCTAGCTCCGCACAGTTCAGTGTTGATGGCGAAGCATCTGTGGCTGCTGGCGCTGCAGCTGCAGGGGCAGCGTCTGCTTGACATGTTGTGGCATCGACAGGCGGTGGGGATGCAGCCTGCTTGCCTGTGCCCTGAAGGGGGGTGATGGCATCCTCGGTCGTTTGGTTGGTGCCGTCTGTGGATGGGTTGGCGGTGTCCTGGACCGCCATGGCACCCAACTCTGACACGGCCTCCTTCTGTGAGGGTGACAGCAGAGCTAGACCCAGCTCAATTCTCTGCAGAGCATTGAGGAGCATTACAGAACGACATCACCTGGTCTCTGCATTCTCACCTGGTACTGCAGGTGAGGTCGTCCACACGTGCACACCTTCCAACCCAGACACATCGTCTTTATAGGTCCTCAGCAAAGAGTTACTCGCTCCTAATGGCATTATTACGCAGAACATGACATATGCACGTAGAAAGCATCAGCGATCATGCTTATTGAAGCGCAGGTGGATGAGCAGCAACGCAGCCCAGCAGAGAACGATTGTCCCGCGGTGTTGAAACGTTCCGCTGACCAAGTACTAAAAGCTGACTGAACAACACAGCTGTGTGGTACATGGCAGACAGCGCAGGAAGGGCTCTGCAGGCGCACCGGGAGTACTTGGATGAGGGTGTGCAGGTGGGCCTTGAACACCTCCCTCTCATTGCGAGGCACAACAGCAGCCAGCTGTGGCAGCAGGCTCTGGGCTGAGGGGTTGCATCGTACTGCAGCGACCAGCTTCCTGGCAAACTGCTTGACATCCCGGCTCTGACGGTACTGCATGACTGACATCTTTACCTGCACCACATGAAGCCTCGATGAGTGGGTGCACTGGGGAGCTGCTCTGGGTATCATTTTCCAGCTTCGGCAGTGCAGGTGGAAGCGCGAACACCGAACACGCTCGCAGAAAAACTATATAGTGCAACATGTGGTGCCAATCTATGGACTGCTCACGCCATTGCCCCTAATTCTTCCAGTGCAAGTAATACAGCAACATATGCAGAGAGCTGTGGGATGGCAGTAGCCAAATTACCTTTTGAAACTCTGCATCTGACATTGCTGCTTTCATGCTGGCCATGAGCATCACATACGGACTGTTGGATCCTTTCAGCTTGTCTGAGCTATCAGCTGTATCGCTTGCTTTGCCAGCGCGCTCGTTTATTGCCACTGTGCCCATGCCTGTGCCGTCACTGCAGTCTGGGCCGCTGTGCGCACTCATTTCTGACTCTGTGGACACATGTTGCCCTGCTGCCATCAAGGCTCTTTGCTGAGTCAGCCACGTCGACAATGTGGAAGATTCACGCTTTGCCGCCATCAGCACCTCTTGCTTCTTCAGCCACTCGGACAAGGGGGGTGCGTTTGGAGTGCCAAGCTTCGGGCCAGGCTGGTTCACCTAAACAGCACACAACACTTCCAGGCCCAAAACTATATCTTAACTAAATGCTATGTTCGGCATGACGATGCGATGCCTGGTCCTGTTCTCGGCTACAGCTGGGCGATGGCAGGCGAGCGATCTTCGCACCTGCTTCCCGGAGAACGCTTCTCTCAACTTCGCATCCGCATGCCCTTCAGTAGACGTCGTCCCGATCGACGTCATCGGTAATCCCGGACTGTGCGTGTTCGCATGATCGATGCATCCAGCGGGAGCCTTTCTCTTGGCTTTCATGGATCCTGCCTTCGAGTTCTGTGAAACATCCATCCCACAAGGCCACGTCAAGGCGCTCTCGCGTACAGTATGTCGCGGTTGCTTCCTTGGCTCGTGCGCACGGTCCTTCTTCGCAGTATTTCTCTCCTGGATTACAAAGAAGTGTGCACTGCTGCTGCGCAATGGAACAGGCGAGTGGGCATGACCCGGCGCACAAGAAAGTTAGAATGCGTCAATTACACCCAAGAGTGTATATTTCAGCGGCGACGAGACATACCTTCCAAGTCATGTCCCACAAGACGTTCGTCAACATATCCAACCCATCTCGCGTAACCAACGGGTGATTGTCAGCCCCCTTGATCTCTTTCAAAGCTTTCAGAAACAATCTTATATCATCTGTAGACGCTCCATCCAGTTCGTGCGCCTCTCTGAACACCTGGGCCGGCGATGGCTCAAGGTTGTGCAATAGCTGGGAGTCCACTCTTGTGTCAAGCAACGACGCCTTGAACTCCAAATTCTGCTCAAACAACGCAAGGGATGCAAATTTTGCTTGCATCATACTGAATAATGCCCTTGCTTAGGCAGGTGCGATAGGTTGTGAAGCGCGCGTCACTCAGTGCAGTGCACAGCTGCAGCACTGACACACAAATCTGTGGTAAGGAGCATCGCTCACTAGTATTGTGCTGTTTGGTTGCTCTGCGCTTCGATCTAGAATCGAGTCTGCGTGTGCACATGTAGCACACACATTAATTACACATGCAGATATAGATACCGTTGCGAACTCACACTTCACAAACCTGAGAGAGGTCCGCAGCGACATCGATGGCTCAAATTAACACAGCAAGTAGAACAAAACTAAATAAAACAATATAAACGTTTAAAGTGCCCCGGTTCACCGACACCTGATGCTGTCGGCGTCTGTGACGGCGCCGGTGACAGATGACGCTGCAAGAATCATCATCGTAGTGAAGAGTTGGTGCACAACACGGATGTACACAAGTTCGTATTCGGCGGTTCATTCCTCCATGACCCAGAATACTTCGAACATACGTGCTTACGTTCCTCGTAACTGTACACATTTCCTTCACGTTCGGAGGTACTGGGCAGATAGTGCGAACCTGAGGCGCATCATCAGGAGCTCCTCCTGGAGTGTGAATGGGACCGTTACAGCCGCCAGGAGCAGGGGGCGAATTCCTAGGCAAGAATGATTGCAGGAGTGTATAAAACAAGGCGGGCGGAGCCCTGCACTGTACCACCGGAGCCAAGTGCAAGTTTAGGCATGATTGGTCATGCTTAGGTGTAGTTGGTCATGTGCGGGAGCGCCACATGGAAACGCCAGCCCTCAATTGCAGATCTATCTCAATTACAAATCTATCACAAGCCTAAAAGTGTCATAATACTGCATCGAAAACAAGAAGCGGTCTGGCACACTCGCGCGGTGCTTGTGCAAGACTGCAGTGCGAACACCCTGACACTTGACAGGGTTTACATCAGTTGAGTACTACCGTGGGGGGGGAGGGGTTTCCCATGTGCTTGTGCGTTTCTGGAGCTCTTGTCTGTTTAGTTGGAAGGGTTCCCCGGTGGTATGACCTGACCCGAACGGTCTCTGGCATGACTTGCTCCGGTTGGTCACCGCTGGTTGCCTTGCACGGCATTCTCTCCTTTCGGCGCTTTTGGCCCTGTCTCTGTTGGTGAGCATTGTGTCCCTTGGATCCTTGATCCATCTATGTACCTGTGGGGGTGTGAGGCTGGCGTCTGTGTTGCGGCGTACTCCATCACTGCAGCTAGTATCCTCTTGGTTGGTGCTGCTGTCGCTGACAGTGAGGTCCCTGTTGATGTTTGCGCGTAACACTGTGCAGCGTTCACTGCAAACTTTGTGTTTGACCTCCTGGCATCGTTGGCCCGGAGTTGTCTTCCCTTCTCCCACCCCTTCGCGGGTGCCGAGGCCGAAGCCCTTCTTGGTTATGGCGAGCTTTCCGATTAGCTTCTTTTTGTCGATGGAATCACTAAGGGGGGGGGGGGGGGGGGTACTTATAATTAGGGATGTGCCAATATGCACTTGCCATATCGCATATTTTCATAAACCTAACGAATCAAAGGTTTTTGGGGGTGTAGTGCCCATAAAAGAGTGTCAAAATCCCCATCAAAAGGATGATATACGAAAGTATACGTTTTCTCAACTGCCCTCCGTATAATCTCACATGCCCTCCGTGTACTGGCACAGGCCTACTTATAATAAACAGATAGATCATTACGAACCCATGCAGCCTCACTGGTTTGGTTCGTATCATGCACAAGTTCAGGTTAACCAGGTTCGTAGCAGCTGTCACTGTAGAGCGCCATGTTACAGATTTCATCACCCACTGCTGTTAAACGATCGCACCAAGACATTTACCAACCACAACACTGCAAAAAACATCGTCCACGACAGAGGACATCTCGCAAAACTCACATTTCTCATGCATTCAGGAAACAACAACAAGCTCTAAAGGGCCTTCTTTGTGAGCTCAAACAGCACCTGCGGCGACCTGTACAGATTGATGAGCGTGTAGAACAGCTGCTCCTCCAGCATGAACTCCCCCTCTTCCCGTGCCACCGTGATGTCGCTGCACAGTGTCCACAGGTGGCTCACTTCTGGGAGATCCTGGTACGGGATGCGCATGCGCATGTTTGCAATGGACAGGCGTGCAAACCTGCCCAGCCCGAACACGATGGTGACATACAGGCCCGTGATGCCCAGCGACACCACCGCCTCCCCGATGGTGCCGGCCTGTACCCGCTCCAATGCCGCAACAACCATGGGCGGCCCCCAGCCTAGCTCTCCAGCTGCATGAGCTCCATGCATACTTGCATCACTGCCGACGTACTCGCTAGCAGGGCAACGCAGGTGGAGAATATCGGCAATATCTCTTTTTGGGGAGTTTCGGCGCTCCCCGGGATGCGTCAGCTGCCACGCGCTGTCTGCGCCACGCTCGGTGATGGCTGTGTCTACAAGGGGCTTGTCGTTTGAACTGAGGGCTTGGCAGTGCATCTGCCACCACTCCTTCGGTTGCACTCCTCGCAGAGCAAGCTTGCACGCCACCTGCAGCCACACAAGCGTCAATGCATGCAGGAACCACCTCACGCGGGCAATGTCGCTGCAGATGGTGTAAAACCGCAGGGAGCACTGCACTACCGCAGAGAAACAGCATCGGTCACTGCACTTGGTACTGGTGCAAATCAGCAGCAGCAACAGCAGCATGCATGATGCATCACCACCTGAAGCCAAAATCCAGCATGTGAATCTTAAGTACGCACCCGGAATTTGGGCCAGTTGGCCAACTTAGCGGAACCCAGGTGTGGATTCCCAGGGTGCGCAGTCACGATGTGCTCAGTGCTGACAGGCACCACATTGCACTTCTGGTACTTGAGCTGCCACACCCACATGAACCCGCCACTGCTGCTGTTCCTGGCCGCCCCCGCGGACACAAAAGCGCCGTGCGCGTGCTGCTGCCAGCCAGTCAGCAGCGCGCCAGAGCGCTGCCGCTTGGTGAGCACGTCGTGCAGCGCCATCACGGCGTGCGAGTCCAGCTGCAGGCGCGCCCTGCCCTCGCAGCCGGGCCCTCCGTACGCAGTTGGCAGCGGCTTGTCGCGCAGTGTGGAGAACCCAAACTCCACCCACACCCTCGGCAGCTTCTGGGCATAGAATGCCTGCGCATGTAACTCTACGACTTGCTCTGCCGACTCCTGCCATGCACCAGCGTGAGCCACAGGAGCATCTAGGAGGTGGCCGCCGTGTGTGAGGTTGCCTTGCAGTGCGGGTGTGCCGCCCAGGTGCTGCGTGGCTGCTGCAAGCGCCGAAGGGGAGGTGCGGCGTCCCCGCAGCCCTTCTGAGGCCAGAACTTGGATCAGTTGGTCGCGCAGCGGGGTGGCGGGCATCCACATGGTGTCAGAGTCCTCTGACCCGCACATCAGCCTCAGCTGCGTGGCGTCGTAGGCGGCCAGCGTGCCCGGCAGCACCTCCGGTTTGCTGGCCTTCAGCCACGGCAGCACGGTGTACTGTTCAGTGGACTGGAACAGGGGCACGCGCGTCTGCCCGAGCGGGTGGCCGGTCTCGTTGTGCGTCTTGTAGATGAGTGTGACGTTGAACATGAAGTCCGACACCAGCGGCACCTTGTACGTGGGGTTGGAGGACGAGTACAGCAGCAGGGGTGTCCACAGGAGGCCTATGATGCCGCTGCAGACGAGCGTTCCGGCAACAAACTTGCCGGTGTGTGGCTGAGGGAGGCCGAGGGTGGGGCGGGTGGCGGCCCTCATCTGCAGGTCGCACTGCCGGTTGTACAGCGACGCCTTGATGTCCTCCAGCTTCAGCCAGTCCACGATTGTGAGAGTGGTGGATGTCACTGACCAGTCCAACATGGCCTTGATCTCGTACAGGAACGGAACCATCCGGAAGATCTGCAGCAGAACACCGTGAGGTTATGCATGCACTGTGGGGCTGTACGCAGCAACTCCCAGCACTTCATGCCTGAGATGCCAAAGCGTGGCTGGCCTACAATGCATGCAGCTGCAGAACAGTAGTATACCCACAGCAGCTGCAGTGTGGCAGGGGCTGCTGTCTGGCGGGCGCAGTGGTCTTCTTGTGTGTGCACGGGCCAGTCAGCAGGGAGGCAGAAGGTGGCCACAGGTGTCTGCCAGCCCCGGTGTAGCGCAGTGCCATGCATGCTGTTGGATGATTTCAGATGCTCTACGGCGGTGCACCTTTCGTGCGTGCGGGCCGCAGCCCTGCCGATGTGAGCGCATGCTGCAGCAAGGGGGGGGGGGCGTGCCTGGAAGCCGACCCAGTGCAAGGCGTTCACGTGCCTGTAGAAGTAGAAGCTGTGGCGGCCCTGCCCGCTGCCCGCGGCCATGCTCTCCTGCACGCTGGGGTACCCTGCCCTGACCTGCACCGCTGTCAGGCTCATGGCTGCGATCTTGAGCGCCATGAACACCTGCACAGCCCCTCGCATGCATTGTGTGGCGCGCACTGCTTATTCCTCCTGGACCACTGCTGCTCAGTGTGCGGCACCACTGGCCCAGCAGGCACATTGGCAACTGCCTGCGCTGAAACCAAGGTCGCTGACCACGGCGACTCGTAGCGTTACAAGTCTCAGTGGCCAGCGACCTTGGTTTCTTCACACTGCCCCGCCAGCATGCAGCAGCGCCCGCGCAGCAGGCGACCGGCAGCTGGCAGAGCTGTCAAGCAGTGTGGATTCTGCGCTGACGAGCTGCATGTGCTTCCACAAGCTGCTTCCCGGAACAGCACATGTATGGCCGACATGTCAACATCACCAAGCAACACAGTGACAGTACAACACGCAGGGCAGCAGAGAGGCAGACACAGCGGAGTAGCGGCTGACCTTGAGGTTCCAGAGGTCCTGTTCGCTGACGGAGGCGCGCCAGCCGAGCGCACCTGCAGCGGAGAAGTACAGCGCCACCTCCACCAGCAGCAGCACTGCGCGCGCACGCGTGCTGCCCAGCGAGTAGATGAAGCGGTCCAGAGCAATGGACAGGAAGATGACGATCAGAGTGACGAGGTAGGCGGCGTTGATGGAGTGCCCGGCCGCCAGCGAGTCCGCCTGCCCGTTTGCGTGGTTGGCGACGAGCCCCTGGCAGGTGACTGCGGCGTACACAAATGAGCACGTGTTCACTGCCAGTGTGAGCGTGTACCAGTCTGCTCCTCCCTTGCTGTGCCATACAATGTCCTACAGAATGCATGCATGCGCCGTTTTTACTTTATCTTTGGCCTGAAATAGTAAGGCTGGGTCGATCTAGCAGGCAGGCGCAAAATACCTGTGGTTGTTGCAGAGTGCCATGCATGGCGTTGAGGCAACGAGGTCGCTTACATGCGTTTACGTTCGAGCAACAGGTGCCAGTTATTGATTCGCGAACTACACATGGGGAGGCAGTGAGGGGGGGGGTGGGGCAGTGCGCACATCACTGATGACCATCTGCGAGGCCAGCCATGGGGCCGCGAGGGCATGCACGTCCAGGTGGCCATCCTCCAGCATGTTGTGCTCTGCTTCGTGATCCTGGTGAGTGGGGGAGGCGCCCGCACTGCGGCTCCGTACAGCCGGCAGCGCACCTGCAGCCACACCCATCTCTCACGAGGGCACACACCGCGGCCGGCATGCATGGCGCTGTCCCTCTTCGGGCCACACAAGGCACGGACTGGAGCCGCAAGCTTGCAGCTGTGCACAGGCAGCGCTGGCAATCTATCATGTATGTTGATCATGAGAACTGTCAGTAAGCAGCAGACATGTAGCGGCCACATGTGGCCTGGCTCGGTGCAGGGTACTCTAGCCACGCTGTATGTGGCCTGGCCACACAGCGGGCAGCAGGGCTGAGCAGCATGCTCTGCGGTGGGAGATGCAACGAGTGCGGGGAGAGACCAAGGAGAGAGGGCAGCACCAGAGCTAAGGCCGAGGCGTGAGCCGGAATCCCCACCTCCTTCGGATGGCAGCACAGGGTTGCCGTCATCTCCGCCATACACTCTGTCTGATAGCGCGTGCGATATAGCGTCGTTTGTGGATGGGGGGCGGGCGGGGGACATGGGGGCTGGGGAGGTCACGCTTGAGAGCACCGCCGCGCTCTGGCTGCGCGAGGAGGGCTGCATGTTGGCGCCCGCGTCTGGGGAAGAGCCTGCCCCCTCTCTCAGCTGCCTCTGCAACACCCCCTCACACTCAGCGACGTTGAGCCTTGATCAGCAGTCACTTGAACTCACAGATTGTAGGACTGCGTACAAGAACTCTGAAGAAGTATGGCCATTACTGCGTCAGAATCCGGCGTTTTAGAACACAAAGGTGGTGAAGCTCACACACATCAGGGAGGGGAGGGTGCGCACCAGGTTAGAAGTGCTTGAAACAGCCAGGCCACGAGGGGAGATGGTGATCCTGGGGCTGGTGGGCACAGTTCTTGGGCGCTGCACTGATTCTTCTGCTTCTGGAGCGGTGAGCTCGCCGCCTGTGTGCATGGCCCCACCTTAGTCATACACGCAGGCAGTCGGTCCAGAGGGGAGGGGCAAGCGGAGGGCCGCTGCAAGGCCGCGCGGAACGACAACGCGCTCTTTCAGGTCAGGGAATGCATGCTTACTATCGAGCTAGAACAGACTGTTCGCTCGGGGTCATGGAATTGTGTTTTGTCATTACTACCGCAGTTTGGCTAACAGTGCTGGGAAAAACTTTCGTGGTGGTGCTGTTGTGCCATTCGAGTGAGGCAGAGGTGGTTCTTTTGTGTTAGTTGCTGCGGCTATTCGGGTTTATGCCTGTTAACCATCTTTCCGGTTTGTAAAATTGAAGACTGTTAGCTGCTGGTTTGAATCGAGTGTGCTTGAAGAGGATGCACGGGGCCCGCCTGCAGGCCACTGTGATCCCCTGAACCTATGCATCACCAAAATCTCCATCCTTTTACAAACATTACAAGGAGTGGGGAACTTTCGCGCAGCTGATGGGAGACTTTCTAGAAGCTTATGAAGCAGCGCCCCGGGAGCCCACAAGAAGCAAAGCACGCGTGCATGCGCTGCGGAGTGTACGGTGGCGCACCTGCTGGCACCGCAGAGGCGGCAGCAACGGCTGCGTTGAGTTTGTTGAGACGCAGAAGGCGTTGCAGGCCGCGCGCCGCACTCTCTGCGGGCTTGAGGGCGGGCAGCCTCATGACGCCCGCGCCGTACTGCGCAGGCCACCGCTGCCACCACGGCAGTGCGTACAGCTGCCACTCGAAATCTATCGGAACGGCTCTGCTGAACACCTGCAGTGCGTTCAGTGGCAGTCAGGAGCACCTGAAGCAGGCATCAGCAGCGGCCTGCGCGGTGGGTGCTGGTGCACAAAGACAGGAGCACGTTGCTTGCCAGCAGAGAGAAGAAGGGTACCTGACAGAGCATGCTGACGCGGCCAGGCTGCAGCTGCTCCACACGGTGGCAGGTCACCAGCACGGGTGCGCAGGCCGCGCCGCTGAATGATGCATGCTGTGCGACAGCGAGGGTGGCCTGCAGCTCCTCCACCTCATGGTAGCCCAGCTGCAGCGCAGGCTTCATGGAGGGGTGCTGCTCCTGGATGGCGGTGGTCACGGGGCCGTCCCTCGCCAGGTTGCTGCGGCTGGCGGCAAGCACCATATCCACCCTGGAGAGCGCCTCTAGGGCTGCTGTGAGGGTGCTGGTCAAGGCGTCCTGGCCCTCCACTGACTTGGTCACGTCCAGTCGCTTCTCCTGAACGGCATGCCGTGTTGTAGCGGCTGGCAGCGCCTCACCAAGCAGCATGCTGGTGCATGTTGCTACATGTTGGCATGCTGGTGCATGGTGCCCTGACTGCACAGTGTCAACGGTAGCACACACACGCACACTCGCATGCTTGATTCGTGGCAATGCTAGATTGTTCAAGCGGTTTGTAGGTTTGTTGACCCGCGGCATCGGGCAACGCTTCGTGGAGGGCATGCATGTGCCTGTGCTTGCTGGTTGAGTGTGTGTTCTTAGGAAGTATGCCTTCGGGCCTAGTGGTCGTTGGTTCGACGCCTATCAACACCTTACGGTTTCTCCTTTTGAACACACTCACACGCACTGACAGTGGTTTCTGCTTTTGAACACGCGCACAGACAGGCAGCAGCGGGAGGAGGAGCCGTGCCTCGATTTGGATGAGCAGGCAGTGCGGGGCGAAGGCCGCCTCGTTGCAGAGCACATGCAGGTAGCTGAAGAGCACCAGCAGGCGCGCATACAGCCACGCAGCACTGGTAGCCGTCCAGTGCATGAAGCGCAGGCCCGGTGACGCAGAGGGGAAGGAGGGCTTGAAGCAGACCGCTTCACGCATGGAGCCCGGCTGGGGCGTCACCAAGGACACAAAGTAGTTGTGCATGAGCAGCACCAGATAGCACATGAAGAGTGGCACGCTCTCATACTGCAGCAGGCCGCAGAGTGTGAGAGCGCACACGGTGGCTGTTCATACATGCGGTCCACTTTGCGCTGCAATGTAACACACAAGCGAACAGCCAACTGAAGCATTGATTCGGATTCAATTGCGGGCACCTGAAGTGCTGAACGTCACAATGCAGTTGTCAAAGGTGCACCGGTGCAGGGAGCTATGGAAGGATACACGACACAGCGACTGAAACCAAAACGCTGGTGGCTGGCGGCCATGCAAAAATGGCGTGAAAACTCAAGGCGCGCCGCGCTGGGCTGGACACGCCGAAGCAGCAACGACTGATTCACAAAATGGCAGATTGAAAGGAGGATAAGAGGGCGCACCACTGACTCGTGGATGCCAAGGCGGCGCAGCAGCTGGTGACCATCAGTGTTGAGCTCCAGGCAGCCGGCCTTGAGGACCACCTGGTAGATGTACTGCAGCACTAGCAGCGCCTCTGCGTAGACCAGCAGCACCCGCCAGAAGATGGGCCGTGGCTCGGAAACCAGTGTGTAGAGCAGAGAGCTGAGGGGGAACACTGCTGAGGCGGCAGAGAGGTCAGAGAGGAAGCAGAGGGCGAACAGCAGGTGCACATGGAAGGCCACCTGCGAGAGGGTGGTGATGGTGGACGCAATCACCGCCGTCACGAGCGTGCCTGGCAGGGCGTCTTCGAACTCTGCATGCATGTGATTCATGAGCATTGATTCATGAGGAATCCCACGGGGGGGTGGGGGTGGCGCGGGGGTGGCCTCAGGAAGCAAGCAATCGCCGGAACTCAGGAGCTAGCTAGCACAAAGATTCTGACAGCTGCACAGCGCCTGGAAAGACTAATCCGCGGCTGCTTCACGATTTGAAAGGAGCATAGCAAGTACGTGTAGCATGAACATGAACATGAGCTAGAACAGAGCGCATGGGCGAGATGAGGTGAGGAAGCAGATGGACTGCACAAGGCAGCAGGGCCTTGCCATCATACGGGCCTGCAAGCACAGCTCCTGCAGCCTCCTGCGGGCCAAGCCACGCCCCGAGGAGGCGTGCATGACCGAGGCTTGACTGGAGGCGCGACCGACACAGGATTGTTGATCATCACGAAATCAGGGCTACCAGCACAAGTTCCCGCGAAGCTCATAGAGTGAGCAGCATGCGTGCCTGTGTTTGTTTCTGGGCTCGCCAGCACGCCCTCCGCCCTCTGCAGGGGGCCTGCGGCTGCACCATCCCCAGCTGTGCCTGCATGCGACTCCCTGCGGGAGGCGGGGACCACCACCCCCTGAAGCCGAGGCCCTGAAATGTTGGGCACGCCAGAGCCATCCCTGTGATGCTCCGCATGTATACTCGCAGCATGCATTGTAGCGCCGCTCGAGCTCTCGCGGTTGCGGCCAAAATGAGGCGCGGCGCCTGATGTGGACGCCTTGCGGTTGTGCGCGGAGGCAGGCTTCCCGGTAAGGTCTGGGCTCAACGCAGGAGGAGTGTGGCGTGGGGTGCGCTCTGCCGGTGGCGGGCTGGAGCTGGCAGGCTGCGAAGTGTTGGAGTTGCGGCGCGTGGGGTCCCAGAACTCCAGCAGTGTTTGAGGGTCTGCGCCCAGAAACCCTCGGGAGTGGTCCAGGGTGCGCTTAAGTCGCTCGAGGCGCTGGCGGCGCGCATCGCGCACGCGGCTGAGCTGTATGCAGCGGCGCATGCTGCCCTGCACGTCCTCGTCTCGGCGGTCCCTCACTGCGCTGCGCAGCAGCGCCTGATCCTTCAGCAGCTGCGCGTACGTGTCCCTGAACCCCTTCGCATCCAGCAGCCTTGACTGTACCTGCAACTACTTCATGACCGTTACGATTTGAAGCACTTGCCCACATGCAGGGGCACCTTCCGACACACCTGCTGGGGAGGAGGAATACATCGACCCTAGACTGCGTGCTCTGAGGATGTCATGCATGAGGCAGCCATGAAGAGGCCCATGAAGTCTGTGCATAGGCACACCGCCGCAACCGCCATTGATGACACACATTGTGCTACAGTGCTGCTTGATGGGGATAATGATAGAACATGGCATTGCAAACTGAGGGGACAGACAGACGCTGCGGCGATGTGCATGGAAGAGAGCGGGGCAAGTAAGTACCTGGATAGCGAGCCACATCAGGAGAGGGATGCCTGCACCATGGGGCGTCAGCTCCAGAGCCTGCCAGCGGCCAGCATTCCTGATGCGGTGCAACCCCAGCAGGTGGCCCCAGGAACATTCCGGACTGCTTGACCACCACCCCCCCTCCTCACGCACATCCCCAGGCACCTCATCCCCCACAGGCAGCACTCCAAGAAACGGGCTTTCCGCACTCCAGAGGCTCGCCACCGAAGCAAGAGTGTGCTGGGCGAGCGCGCGCATGTCGGTGTGGGGCAGGCGGAGCAGGGGCTGCAGGGCGGCACCGTGGTGCGGCAGCCAGTCCAGCAGCTCCTGCCACGGCGCCTGGAAGATGAGCATGAGGATGATGACGCAGAGGTTGGCAAAAGGCAGCCAGAAGAAGAGCTCGTTGCCTTGCCTGCGCAGCTCCTCGCGGCGGCGGAACAGCCAGAGAGTGAGAGCAAGGTACGCAGCGTGGATGAAGTCCCTCTGGATGGTGCACAGCGCCACCATGAGCACCATGAGGATGTCCAGCGAGAGGCGGAAGATCCAGAAGCGGAACCACTGCGGCCAGCCCCACAGCGAGCGGCCGTTGAAGACCTCCTCAGGGATGGAGCCGGTGTGCCACTCTGCCACCACCTTCAGCGCCTGCGGCCCGCCACAAACTGTTGCAGATCGTTCAGTGATCTATCTATATCTCAGCAGATGATAATTGTTCAATTCACTGGTCGTAACTTGTTGCATGTACATGCATTCATGGCATCGGTACGGCACGGGGTTCCGTTTCAGGTCTTTGTTGTGCAGCCTGACTGATGCATGGTGGGGGCTTGACATCCACCATGCCCCACCACAGCTTGAGGCGCTTGGGCCCAAAACACCACGCTGAGCGGCCAAAAACTTCAAAGCGAGGGACGGATCAGACCAACGAGTGCAGCGCCTGTGTGGGGCGCCACACGGCTTGCGACCTGCATGGCTTCTCAGCCTCCCGGCCTGCCCTACTGGTACAAAGGTATTCGGGTTGCGGGGACGTGCTACCATAATAGACTGTCATTTATAGCACCAACAACTGTGCAGGTGTGGGGACCAGGGCGCACCGGAGCTGCTGCAGCGGTGGTGAGAGGCACGCTCAATCTATCATCAGACAGCCTGTCATCAATGAGGCCTGCCGCGCGGACGTCGTAGTACAGTGCATGGCGCTGCGGCGAGCTGCTGAATGAGCTCACGGAGCGGCTACCGGCGGCGCTGACTGCCTCTGACGAGGGGTCTGTGGCCTCTAACCACAGCATCGTGTGCTTGGCCGATGCCGCGACAGCGGTTGTGGCTAGAAGTACCATCAGCTGAGTCATTGTGGGCGCGAACCCAAGCCAGTGCAGCAGCGCCAGATTAGAGGAGTAGTCTCTTGCACCAGCATACACATCAGGGGGTGGCGCTGGGGGACTTGGTGCACTCTCATCTGGGAAGGCGATGTAGAAGCAGTACTGCAGCACGGCGACCACCGCCAGGAAGGGGGCCAGCCGCACCGGCAGAGTGTGCGTGCGGATGTGCTCCTGGAACATTCCGATGGCTGCAGCAGCAATGTACAGGAAGGAGAGTGCTTCGAAAGCGAGCAGAGAGATGAGCACAAGCAGGAACACGAGCGCGTCCGCAGCACAGATGCTCGCAACATCTTCCAGAAGCCACTGGAATGTATGAGTCACTGCCATGAGTGCGCGGGCGGTGTGCTCGGTGAGTCTGAGAAGCACGGACGCGATGGAGAGCAGCACGCGGTAGAAGAATGGCACCGCGGCACCCTGGCTAGGGCTGGGCTGTGTGCCTACATCTGAGCACTCGGTCAGCACAGCGCACTGCCAGGCGCGCTGATAGTCTACACTGAAAATTCATCTGGCAACATCATGAGCTGGCCCTGTGCTTTCTGCTTCTCCAACAGGTAAGCTGTCGTGCAGTGCACACCACATGCCAGAGCACCTGCTCAGTGGTTTGGGTGCTTTCCTATTCTCCGTGCTGTTGAGAGGGCGCGTGCGCAGCAGTCACGGCCGCCGTGCACGCCGCTGCTGCTGACCTCTTCACTGCCACTCTCTAAGAACTTGCACAGCAGCCTGACGAGCGAGCAGTCAACATATTTATCTACTTGCAGGTGCATGCACGAAACACGCTTTGAGGACCTCAATAGGAGGGTAACAGAGCTCAGCCGAAACATTGCTTTTCGGGCCGAGCCCTCGACCAGCCCACAGACATCGCCACTGGCGTTTACACGCCAAAGTAAAAGCAGCCTGTACCACGTAAGAAGTGGACGGCATACGTCAGCACAGCACATACCTTTCCGGCCAGGAGCTTCTAGCCCAACAGAGGAGGCGGCGGCATGGGCCACGGCCACAGGGTTGCCGGTGGGGGCCGCGGAGTCGGCGAGGCGCTGTGCGGGCTCCTCCAGCCTGACGGACGCCGCCCGCTGCGCTGCCGTGCCGCCGCTGTGGGCCGCAGGCAGCTTGCTTGGCACCATCTGCAGACTCAGCGTGCGGAGCAGCGCCCGGGCTGATGTGGCGATGCCCTTGGCTGTCCACCTGCACCGCACCGCTGCTGCCTCTGGTGCACCGACTACACACAGACACACAGGCACACAGGCGTCTGTGTAGCAAACATAATGTAGTCGAATATGATGCACAGTGTTTCTGGAGCCATCAGAATGTCTCTCCAACATCTGCACCGTCACGGTGCACCGTCACACATGACTGAGATCTATGGAGGAGGGGCCTCAAGGACTCCTGATTCAGGAGCCAAGAGCAAGGATCTGCTGCAGAAGCCCGGCTGGCAAGGAGGATGTGCAGAGTCTTCACGAGAGGAGGGGCATAGGAGCAGGAAACGGAGATGTGTAGAATCTCACCTGCGCCACCACAAGTCACTGCGGCCATGCTGGTGGGCCAGCAGGGAGTCGCCAGCACCAGCACCAGCTGCGCTTGCAGCAGCAGGCGGGGGCTCCGCCACGAGGTCCATGCCAGCAGGCGGCCAGAACAGCACGCAGAGGGCACCTGGGGGGGCCGCGGAGAGCAGGATGGGGAGCAGGCTGCGCCTCCAGTACTGGCATCTGTGCAGCAGGCACACTGAAAAAACCGCCAGAAGCTTCTGGCCGATGGTGGTGAGCAGCGGCGCCTGTGGGAGGCCTCCCCCCTGTAGCCACACAAGACCCCGCGGTCACTAACACGGCTGCCCCGCAGGCTACGCAACAGGCTGACTGCAATAAGGATCCACAGCAGGCTGCGCTATGTGTGGTGAGGGAGCACACAGGTCAGCGGACACGACACAGTGGTGGGAAGGCAAGAGGGGGCACACCGCCCTGCTTACCGGTGTGACAGTACAGGGGATAAAGAGTGCTGTTGTGTTTCAGCAGCGAGCGGCTACTGGTGGAGTGGAGAGAAGCTAGCACGGACCGCTAAGAATGCAACAGGATGAGGGCGGAGGGGGGCAAGGGGGGAGGGGGGCACCTGCAGGGCGGGCACTCCAAGGACCTTGAGCACGCCGACCATTGAGCTGTCCTCCTCAGCCACATGCACGACCGCCTGTAGCCATTCAGAGCACACTGCGTACTGCAGCACTGTCCACAGCCCCGACGCCACCGCCGCAAGCACTGACGCCGTGACCGGCTGCACACCTGTGGCCACTCCAAACGCCAGCATGCATGACACACTCCCCACGAGAAACAGTGCTCCTATGATGCTGGGACACATCAGCGACTGCGCCGCCACAGCCACCAGAACAAACTGGAAGCTTCTGCGAATCAGAAAACGCTTCAGGAGTGCCAGCAGCGTCTCCTCATGCCGCAGCTGCTGAAGGAGCGTGGTGGGCTCACACTCCTGGGGCGAGGCGGCGCTTGCATCCAGCAGCCACAGCGCTCTGTACATTGCCAGCGTGAGCAGCATCGCGAACGAAGCATACATCGCCACACACACTGTGTGAGACACCACCCCATCTGGACTGTGCACGCTCGTCTGCGCACCATGATGCATGACACGGCTGGCATGCATGTTTGACGCCCCAACTTTCAGCCAAGGCTCTTCGAAATCCACATGGCGGCGTACTGCGTCCACGTACAGCAGTAGAATATGCATGGTGACAATGCATGGGATAACGAGGATGATGGTGCGGTGCATGCGGAGGTGCAGCTGCTGACGACCTTGCGCCTGGGAATCTGCCGTTGTAGCTATAGGTGGCATCAGTAGCACCAGTAGCCACAGTGACAGAAAGAGAGTTGCGGTCATGGAGACTTCGAAGCAGAGGAGGGTCAGCGCGAGGCCGACTGCTGCGGCGACATGCAAGCCTGCATGCATGCGGGAGATCCGCTATGTTGCATGACAGCGCCAAGGCGATCCATTTTTGAGCATGCATGATTGCTAGTGAGGGGGGGTGGGGAAGGGAGGCTGTACAACATAGCAGAGCCGTGCAGCAGTCGGCCAGTGGCAGGAGGTCACACTGCAGCACAATGTGAGAGCGGGAGAGGCAGCCGCACCTACATGTCTTGTGCCCCACGCCATCCACCGCACTGCACTGTGCCACCTCAGCCACATGTCCTTCACACCTTTCTCCTTCGCTCTCTGTTGCCGAGGTGCGGCCACCTGCACGGCGCTCCCCACACCCTCTCGTTCACAGTGCCCACACACAGTGCCTGTGCGGGATGATGCCTGAGGCTGAGGGTCTCTGCAACTGGCGACACAACAGGTTGCTGTGCAGAAAGCGCAGCAAAAAAAGATCAAAGCATCCTCAAACGGCACAGAGAATGGATGGAGAAGCCACAGGCAGGAGTGTGAGAGTGTGCTACTTCTGAGACTGAGCTCAAGAGCAAGCATGTGACAAACAACGAAGAGCAAGCGTGTGACAAACAAGGCGTAGCAGGGAATAACCTAATCTGCGGCTCACACTCACTGTCCCTGAGTGACTTGCTGGTGGTGCGCAGGAGGCAGGTAGCTCACCTGGATGAAGTCAGGCGCTGGCACAGCAGCACGGCTGCCACTCACAATACGTGGCAGGTGAGGCACAGGCTCTCGCCTACTGTGAAGCCCCCTGTCACCACTACTGTGCGCCCCAGCGTCAGGCGATCCGGTCCCATTCTCAGCCCCAAACGGGCCTGCAGTGGCAGGCAGTGAGGATGCAGGGGGTGCTGCAGGAGCCGCCAGCAAAGGAACCACAACGTCCGACTCTTCGACCTCTTTGAACTCACGTGACGAGCCGCGGCTGGGGCTGGGGGTGTGGTACGCACTGCCGGGTGAGTGGTCGGCGTGTGCGCTGCCGTGTGCACCTGGCACAGGAGTTGTTCCAGAGGCATCCATGGAGTCCTTGAGCCAGGTGCCGATGATCGCGTGGCCGGTGGCGATGACCATCACCGCCGCAATCGTGGCTACATGCGGCATCACAGTGTCCAGGTCGTCTCCTACACGCACAGTCAGCTTGCAAACAGGGATGGAGGAAGCGTGTGATTTGACATGAAACTGAAAGCTGAAGACTCAACATGCTATAGGGGCTCCAGCGGAGCGTGCAGGAAGGGGGGGGGGGCACCTGCAAGGAAGTCGCGTGCAGCGGCCACCCACCACGGCATGCTGCGGCCAGGCACAAGCCCCAGGCAGTACAGCAGAGCAATATGCAGTGCCGCGTACGAGCGCATGAGAGAGTGCCGCGTCAGCGAGAGCCTCTGCGGCTCCTCTGGCGGAGCCAACAGGGCCTGGAAGGGTAGCACCTCCAACGCTGGGCCCACAGCGTAGAACGTGCCTGCCGGGCACAGCCGGAACACCCCCAGCGCGAACCACAGCACAGGCACAACTACGTTGCCGAGTGTATGCACGAGCAGTGTCGCCGCCACCGATACGCCAGAGGTAAGATGGCTAGAGGTGCGGGGGTCCTCGCGCGATGATGCTGAGCTGACGGGCACCGCAGATGGCATCGCACGGTTTCGGATGGAGGGCCAGAGAGGGCCTCCGTTGTGCGCACGGGAGTGCGAGGCTACAGCAACAACAATGAACGCGAAACATGAAGTGGTTGCCAGAGGTAGAAACACTCCGAGCTGGACAGTACGAGCTTCTGTGGTGCACATGAGAGCTTGCAGGAAGCCGGGTAGCAGCGCGGCAGCCCCTGACGCCACGGCGCAGTACGAAATCAAGAACCAGCTCGAGATCATGAGCAGCAGGCTGTCTGCGTGGGACGTGAGGAGCTGCACGCCGGTCTGCGGCGAAATCAGCAGCTGGTACAGGGACAGCAGCAGCAGGCATGCTGACAGCCCGGAGGGGAATGCGAAGGCGAACACAGCACAGGCAAACGCAAGCAGCGCCGGTGAGTAGAACAGCGACATGGCTGCGTGTGCAGAGACGCCTGAAAGGATCGACACTGTGGAGGGCCAAGGCGGCGGCCCGATGATGTCGGTGGCGTCAATCTGATTGGAGTCCACCCCATCCGTTGAGCCTGCAGGCAGTGAGGGAGTGTGTCTAGCACAACAGTCAGCATGCGACCAGGCAGCCCTCGTACACAGTGCATTGGGGTGTGAAAGACCTGCCTACATGAGCAGAATCAACTGAGACCTTTGGATGAACTACAGCAGTGTCAAAGGTTTGAGGGGTGACCTTTGACACTGCTGAAAGAGCACTGCTCGCTCACAGGCGGCCCCAGGTTTGCCTGAGATGAGAATTCTGCTGAGGCAAACAAACAAGCAAGCAAGAAAGCAAAGTAACCAGGAATGAACTGAACTGAACTGGGAAACAGCACATTTCAGACAAAAGCGCTCATACATTCAGCAAACTGAAGAATCTGCACATCACACCGGCAGGCATCCAGACCGGGTCGAGGGACCCATCGGCCGCCGTCAAGAAGCCCATGCTGCTGGGGTCATAGGCGCCTCCGTACAGAGGCCCCTCGCCTGCGAACGCGGGCACTGCTCTCACGGTGCCTTGAGCCACTGACAAGTCGCCCACGCCACTGCCATCTGCATACCGCACATCCCCATTGAAAGACAGTGCATCTAACGCCAGTGTTATATCATCTTCATGGCAGCATCCCCATGAAGAGCAGCGAGGTGACAGGGAGTGTGAGGCGCACCAACAGGGTGGCTACCAGTAGTCATGTGGGGTCCATGAGACGGCCCTCCAGGCGGCAGATCACCAGCTGCAGCAGCAGCATGGGACACAGCAGCAAGCAGATCAATCTGAAGCCTTCCCTGGGTTCCCTGAGCCACTGAAAAGCCACCAGGGGGATGCTGCAGGGAGTCCTGAGCGTGCAGCATGCTGTTGGGGCCACCACCGTGTGCCGTTGCACCTGCACCGGCGCCAAACGTTTCTTCCGGGGCCAACTGTATGAAGCAGGCAATGCGTTGCAACGACGACTGCCGAGAGAGGAACGTCGCCTCTGGCCCCTGATCATGCCCCCCAGCCTCTCGGTGCCATGAACCTGCACCGATCCTTCCATCTGACACAGGCGCCCCCCCCCACTTCACCTAGCACCACACTGCAGGCTGGCTCACTATCTCTAACTAACTAAGCACAGCACGCAGGCCCTTGCTCATGGCACCACCACCGCCAGGCTTGGCTGCACAGCACATGCACGCACTGCTGTTCCTGGGTCTGTACAATGTGCGAGCTATCAACCCGCTCTCCCATGCATCACCTGTGGCGGCTGTGATGGCAGCAGCCCCCCTTGCCTGCCTTGCAAGGACCACAGGCAGGCAGGCGGTACGGTACGATAGTGCCTCAAGCAACTGTACTTCTGACATGCATGGATGCCGACTGCGTGTGCCAGCTACAATGACAAGGAAAACGGACACAGAGACACGTGCACCAGCAAGCCAGGGAGGCAGCCAGAGAGAGGGCATCAAGAGAGGGGGGCGCGCCTGGCAATGTGTGTGGGTGCTCATGCTGTGCAGTGCCTGCGACCTCCTCATAGGCACCACCGATAGCCCGGTACCCCTCCCCAGGGGATTGCAGAGGCCCGTTGAGTCCCAATGGGCTCAGATGCCTAGCAGGGTCCCCCATGGCTGCGAGGCGAGACCCAGGGCTGTGGCCGTCCGGAAGCGCATCGAGAAACGCGGCCACATGTGACACGAATGGGGATCGCTTTGGCCACAACCGAGTGTTGGGGTCCGCGCTGCAGCGCACTGCTGTGAGAAACAGGTACAGTGCTGCAAGCAGCACAGCATGCAGTGCAACCCTGACTCCATTCTGAACATTGGGCGCCTGTGGAGGGTCGACCATGATGCCGATGTTGGCCCACTTGAGGACGTCACTCTTCGCATACGATGCCAGCAACGGCATTTGCAGAATGTTCGAGAATGTTATTTGAAAAGCGACCCAGACTGCTAGCAGCTCAGCCTCATATGCTTTTAGAAAAGGAGCGAATCTGGATTCTTCTGGAAGATTTGATCTGTCCTGGGGCCCGTCACCAGGAGTGAGAAGGTTGCTGTACACGAAGTCACCCGCCAGAGGGGAGCGGGGACTGGCTGTGCGGTTGCGGGGGCTGGCCGGGGGGGATGCAGTGGGGCTGCTGGCGGGAGACAGAGCCACCCTTGGCACTGGGGGTTCCAAAGACCAGCTCCGCACGCGGTTGAGCAGCACCGCAGCAGCCACCGCGTTGAGGGGCGTCGGCCAGACAGCACATGATGCGATGATGGCGAATGCAGCTAGTGGGCCCGCAGCAGAATGGGGGGCTGCGCATGCTGTGAGGTACAGAACCCACTTGTTGTGTGCACGGAGAGCGCTGCCCGGATCATAGAGACTTGACTTCCGTGGGGGGGTGTGGCGAAGAAACAGAAACCCAACTTGTACCGCTGTGAGTGAGCAACACAGGGCAGCAGGCAGAATAACCTGCAGTCACTGCTCGAGTGTCTTCATCTTCAGCAACATATTCATATCATTCGAAAGTAAGAAACATCCAGAAAAAACTAGCGGTCGGGACAGAGAGAACATTTGCGATTAGCATGACACAATGGCCTGACGCACACACATCCACGAGTGCTCACTGGTTTCTCCTGCTTGATGCTCACTCAGAGGTGACAAAGTGCTGGCTACCATCCTCGCTTGAGCTTCCCTGGCAGCACAGTGGCCTTTCCATGTGCGATGTGCAGCATTTAGCATGAGATAGAGGCATCTCAACAGGTTGAGCCACCCACAAGCAAAGGGAAAGGGCAGACTGCGTGGCGAGTTGCTCACCAGAAACTTGTCGAAAGTCCTTGTTTTGTTGGGGAAACCGAGCACATCGAGCCATTTCGAGCGGTGATACTGACCTTGCATGTACAGGATCTGAGCCCCGAGCTGCAGGACAAAGTGAATCACCGCAAGTAGCATGACTACTACCCAAAACGTGTAGCCCCGGCTTGGTTTGTCGTTGGGCGGTTGTACCCATGCGGCTCCCCAGTAGAAGAACAGGCCCAGCCATACGAAGCCTGCACATGCACATTGACGTCCCTAGATGCACATATACTCGCCTTGGACTGTTAAATACAGAATAATGTGCTTACAACTACCTGAAGCGTTCCTGTTAAGCTCAGAACATGCCACGGAATCATCACAGTCAAAACACCTATTTTACTTGCGGTAGGTGTGTCTGATCACGAGACATGAACACCTGAAAATCGGATATACTGAACGTGACAACTTGTGTTATTGGATGGCGGAACGTAGCAGGATGGTATGTCATCGTGGCTCACCTAGGATGGAAGGCACAGACCACGCGTGGACGAGGAACGCTGCCCCCAGAACGCATTCCCATTCACTGAATATCATCTGTCGGCTATGTCATTGTCACTAGTTCCGTTGCCGAGACTGCTGGTTCATCGTGTTACATCTATACATTCAACGAAGTTGTGAAGTCAGCAACAGGTCACATGACTCTACAGCATACAGAGCGCGGGAGGCACACAGCGGCAGAGTTTCTGCCATAATATTTGTGTCGATGGATCGCCGGTGTTGTTGCCGTATGTTGCTATCAAGATTTGATGGTTGCATGCTGTGTTTGCACGTCCGAGATCGACCTGTCCAAAATAACTTGCATGGACACCTTCATGTGCAACGAGCTCCGCCAGGCAACAAGCCACACATGCAGAAGGAATGCGAAGACTGCTGAAAGAAAGTAGATTAGTGCAAAAGGTTAAGATTCTGGAGCAAGGTTGGAGATAGAATAGAAAACCATGGGACTGCTTCAGCCTGCACAATGCCAAGTGAGACACAACATCAGCGTGGTGAAAGCAGGTTCATCTTTAAATCAAGGGATGTAGAGATCAATGTAAAGCTTGAACAATGGGCACCCTGCAGTAACTCCGAAAACCCACTGAAACATGAACACCCGTCTCACCATGAGCATATCATGGTTCACCGGTCATGGCGTTCGGCCACCCCACATGACGTTGCAATACTAGACACCATCGTGGTAGAAAAGCATCTATTAGGTACCAGGATTGAGTTCCATTGAATACAAGTGAACTCTCCTGCAGTCTGTTGCTACATTCAACATCAACAGACCTGTAAACTGCAGCAACCATCAGATTAAGAGGATGAGGCAGGAGGATTCTAAAGAATGATCAAGGAATTTTGGGACGGGTATCAGGCACTGGTGCGTGTTCGTCAGAAGCGCTACAGTCATGGGGAAGTTGGAATTTGTTCCTGCCAAAGTTTACAGAGCACATGTCTGCTGGTGTTGCCTGCACAGTGCTGCTACATTGCGTGCTGCTGTTGTATCCAGTGTTGACGTGCAGCACAGAAATTCATGTTGAATGCATATGAAAAATCCAGCAGCCGAATGCTGCAGAGTCTTCACCTGACATAGATTCTAACACAGGTGGTGCACCTAGCAGACGTCATACATTCATGCGAGCTGTCCCATGTGCTATCTCTGGAAAGCGTCGCCCAGGATAACCACTGCTCTGTGTCTCTCGCAAAGCCCATGGTGATTCTAGTGGACATCCATTCCAAAATCCTTTCTAATTCCAACCGTGCTTGACACCCTGTAAGGCATGGAATCGATTTGGAGTGTTTTTTGTTTCGCTGCTTCTACCCTGTCCCATCCGTGCAAGCGATGTCCCGGTTGGCAGTGCTTGCCACTGCTCATGGGCTGCACCTGACATAAAAAAACCTCGTCCAATGTGCACACATGATCTGGAACCAGGCCTATTGAGAAGCACAGCACCCAGCTGCCATACAATATCACAGTTTTATGACCTTGCTGGTGGCTGTCTCCTTGTTTTTGGGCATGATGCGTGCCTACATCAGCTTCAAACTTGACTTCATGATCACCGTGGAGGCGCATCTCGAACCTCTTCTAGCTCCCACAGATTACCACGCTGCAACCCTTGCATGCATATGAGCGTAAATTGTTTTGACACACCCCTGCATTTGTTTTAGTGCCCTGACGGGCGCTGTGCATGTGCTACGGTCAGCCAACAAGGCTTGCAAGAACCAGAACAGCAACACGCAACATAGCACGATGGTCAGCGCCTATGGCACACCATGGCCCGGCCACAGCAACGCAAACTGTCACAAAACATGTGCATGCACAAGCTGCTTCCGGCGACTGGCATGGACCAGTTGCTGTTCGCAAGTAGTGGAAGGTGTGTCCCGCTGTTCAATCTCAAAGTCGGCGAGCCGGTGCGGTCGGGAGCCTGTCGGTGATGTGCTTGTCTAGTTTATCCAGCCGCATCCTAGAGATTCAGCGAAGTTTGCGGCGGCCTTGCTTGCCTCGTTGGTTTTGTTGGTTGGTACCTCTATTGCGGTGCACGCCTGTCGGGCACTATGTGCAATATTATTCAGCCTTCGGCTCTGCCCCATGCAGGTGGGGGGCGGGGCGGCTGGCAAGGGCCCTGTTGTTAGGTTCTGTGCTAATACCAAAAGCACCCGACCCAGAAACGATGATCGTATTCTACCGCTAGGAGCGATGATGTCACTGTTATGGTAGAATCGCCCAGAATCGTAACGCCTGGTCCTGTGTTGGCAACGTTGCTGTCCTCGTGGGCCTCCATTCCACTCCTTTGGGCGTGCTGAGGTCGATGCGCTTCTTGGGATCCCCGAATAGTTTTTCACTTTTTCTTGGACATTCTTTCTTGGGCGCGGCTCCCGATTTGCCACATCAGCATTTTTTAAGGGGGAATTCTTGAGGGACGTACATGCAGGCCAGTGTGGGAAGTTGATGCCATGCTTCCCTTCACTTACATTTAATCGCATCCCCAGCAGCCGAAAACAGTATCGCCACAGGTTGGTGGCGGAGGTGCTCTGCAACGCCACCAGCATTGCAGGGATTTCCAGCACTCATGAGCCCCCTATACAGAGAGCTGGACACCACGCCCGATAACACGGCGGGTCAGGCGCGGGGACATGGATATGCAGGTATTGGCCCTGGCCCCGGCCCCATGGCTCTGGGCACGATTGTCTCCCACCCCGGTGGAGCCACCAACCTAGCTCACGGCTCTGACGCCACTGCTGGGATTGCGGCCGCGGCTGCCCGCATGCGCAAAAATTGCTCCCAATTTGCAGCACATCGGGTGCCTGGCCTCACATTTTGGGCATCGAATCCTATGGCTACCTGGACACCCAAGCTTCTAACTGCCTTCGGCTCTTAGTGTCTGCGGCTTCTAGCAATGGCCTTGTCGCCTTTGGTGCGTTCTTAGCCAGGGTACACAGAGAGGATAGCGTGGCACTATGCAAAGGCAATCGTGCGTTGTTTAGGTCTGGTGTTTGGTTGTACTCCCGTGAGAGCGGGCATGCCCGGATGCCTGGGCTGCTGGTTTCCTCTGGGGAGGTGGAGTGATGGCTGATGCTGTGTACGTACATCTGTTAGTGCCTGTGGTGCCTCGATACCTTCGTTCCATATCCGAGACTATGCTGCATTTGCTCTCTCACCCGCGTCCTGTCGATGTAATTACTTGATGCCATGCTTCACCTGCGTGAGCTCCACTCAGATGATCTGATTACGTCGATCCACTCAGATGATCTTGGCCTGTAACTAAGGCCTTTAGTTTCGTGTGCACATGTTTCTGAAAATCTTCATGACGCAATCTGTTGACATTATAAACACGCGTGATATTCCTTTCGTAGTCAGCCCCGACTTTTTGCCTCCTTCTAGGCCCTATCCCCACTGTTCTGGAGTACAAGAACACATTTCTTCTCTCTAGTTAGCTGTGAATAGGTGTTCAGTGCTTGCAGCTGTTCAGTGCGCACAGTGATAAGATTGCCACGTGGACAACATTTGCTGACGTGTCTGCCAGCATGCAATACTGGACCACCGAAATGCGTGCGCACGCGTGCGCATAACGACACCGTTCAGTGGTGCATTAAAGTTGGTCCTGCCTGCCAACAACTGTTCGAACACTTTGTGTACGCTACACGGCTGCACATGTCGTTGGGATCGCAACACTGTAGCCTACAGTGCACTACGTAACACCAGTTTGTGAGGAAGGTAGCGTGCAGCCCCTGCTGGGAACTGAGGAGCGCTAGAAATCATCAGCTGATAACATTTGTCAACAGCAATCTCATGGCATGTGCACGCACAGGGCTCAGTTGCAGCATAGTCGATGGACAGCTTCAGATCATATGTGAGGGTTCTAGATGGACTGTGCCTCAGGAGCTCATCTCGCGCAGCCCTATTCTTGTTGACACACTTCAATCTTCGGAGAATTGCGAGTCTCTCGTCGCTCCGGCGGGTTATTTGGAGTCTTACTTGGCTCATGTTAGTGGCAGTACAGGTCAGACGTCAACAAGCCGCCGCATTGCATCGAATGGCAGCTTGACCCGCTACTTTCAGGTAAGTCCAAGCATATTGTGATGAGGGCTGCTGTAGGGCGCCACCTGCGTTAGCCGCAGGACGTGTGAGATAGCCCGAACAGCCAGCGCGTCTGTTCTGTTACTGCCCGGATGCACACTTCTTTCTGACATATGCAACGCTATATACATTTATCTGTGTCATGTGCGGTAGCAAGCGCGTTTCTGGGTGTCCCGTGTCTTAGTTCGGTGCACGTGCTGAATGCGACACCGGTACAAAGCAGATCGATTCACGAGATCAAATGTTCACAGGCTGCGGACTACTTCGCGGATGAAGCTGCAATGCAGGAGCTGTGTCGTCTTCTTGGCAGCCGCCTGTTCGAAGAGCGTTGTCCCGAGGATGCGAGCTTGCAGATGCGCGAGGAGAAGATGAGAACAGATAATAAGGCGCGCACTTTTTTACTTTGATTTGCATGTGCTGTCTTGCAGTTGACTTGCATGGTGACTGTCGGTGTCATTGATTGATACGAGCTCGTGCAATATATATAGCCTGAACGAGAAGGATCCATCAACTGGACATGAACATGTATCAATCGCATGATGAGTTTTATTGTATTAGTAGTTTGTTCGTGGGATCTTACTTCATCTTGTCCTATGCGCCACCTCTACCATTGACTTGTCCCCGTACACAAGGACGCCACAGAGTCCGTGTTGGAAGGTGCACAAACGCCTGAGGGGTTATATGGATATCTCGTGACACACAGACTGTGGCACCCTGCAAAGACTTCAGTTTGGTTCACACGTCAACATCAACTGCACACCTCGGCACGGACGGTCTGCACCTGCCATCTCAGCAGCGTGCCAAGTCCCACATGAACGATAGATGTCCTTGCAGATTTTGCATCAGCTTCCATCTCACCTGCTGGAGTGCGTCATTCGCGAGTCTCCTGCCAGCCTGGATGACAAGTTATTGTGTCTACCGAAGTCAGTTCACCATCTGGCCATCCTCGCAACCTTCCCCTCCATCATCACAGCTCGTTCCATCACGATTGATGCCAAGCAGTACTCTACAAGTACTCTTGCCGCTACCTTGTGTGCCATCTCCTCTCCACCAACAGTGCAGTGCCTGCGAGTGGCCAACCTTCACCTCGACCGCAGCGGCAGCGTCCTGAAGAGCTTCACAGCCTTTATCTCGTCACACTCATCCCTTCAAGAGCTTGCCATCACCGACTGGACACATTCCCCTGCCGCTGTCAAGGCAATCTGTGCAGCTGTGCGAGGCCACACTGGCATAGAGCACCTCGAGCTGACCCAGTGTGACATCAGTGAATACAACGCCACGCCCATCACAGAAGCTATCTCTTGCCTGCTCAATCTCCGGCATCTCACCATACGCCAGAACAAGGTCAACTGCGGTTGGCAGAGTGCGGAACAGCTCACGCCTGTGCTCGCCAAGCTGAGCCAGCTCACATACCTGGACCTCGGCAACAACCCCCTCTCCTCTAACGACACCCTCACCCTGTCCAACAGCCTGTATCACCTCACTGACCTTGAGCACCTCAACCTCTGCGCATGCTACATGAAGCATGAGGGTGCAAAGGCACTTGCGCCTCCTCTGGCCACCCTGACGCGCCTCACAGTGCTGAAGTTCGCGAACAACATGTTGCAGTGCGCTGGGGTTGAGGCGCTGGCTCCTGTGTTGGTGTCGCTGCCTGGCCTCCAGTGTTTGGACCTTCGCCGAAACGGCATCTGCGTGGCAGGCGTGCGGGCCCTGTGCTGCGTTGTCCCTGGTCTCACCAGGCTTCAGCAGCTGTATCTGGGCTCTAATTCTATTGGAAGTGCAGGTAACTTTGCTGTCCTTTGCACCCTGATTGCCCTCCAACATGCTCTGTACCTTTCCAAGTGCAGCATGTACGTGATGTTGCGGTGCTTCTATGATGTTTGGCCTAGATTCATACTGAAGCCTCTGAAGTAATCCGATTGGATCTGTGTGTAGGGGCCTCTATTCTTGCGCCAGCTCTGTTGCACCTGAGCAGCCTGCTTGAGCTGGACGTTTCTTACAACCGAGTGCGCAGCGAGGGCGTGGTGGCGCTCATGCGAGGCGTCGCGCACCTCACGGCACTGCACTGCCTCAACCTTGCTGGTGCGGCCTTCCTTTTTGAAGCACTGCCTTCCTCTTGTGCCTCGGTTTCTGCAATCGCATTGTTTCAGACCCCGGCTGGAGCTGCAGTGCGTGTTTCCAGCAGCATAAACAGTTGCTGCTGACAGGCCTGACAGCACGCTCTTCTTTCGTCACAACTGCACGGCCTTGAAGCACATCTTGCGCGCAGTTTCTTTGTGCCAGCTTTCGCAGAACCTTCGCTCACAGCCGTCATGCTTCAGGTCTTCAATTCACTATACCATGCACAGTGCGCCACCTAGCATCCTGCATCAGACGTATACGTGTGCAGGAGATGCAGTCTGCCGCGATGCCTTGACAAGCATGGTGGCCCCTGCGCTCGCCCACCTGCACCACCTCAAGGATCTAGAGCTGTCTGGCAGCTGCCCCCTGAAGGACTGCGCACAGTCACTGTCTGCGGCTCTGCTCGGCACCCCGATGCTGACCTCACTGCGCCTCGCAGTGGGCCCGATCACCAAGACACCCGCATGCATGCTCGCGCCCGCCTTCAGCAGCCTCCATGCACTGCAATGCCTCGAGCTCTCCTACCCAACAATGACAGAGCTTGGCTCGGAAGGCATCGCCAAGGGCCTCGCCACATTGACTGCTGCGACGAAGCTAGTTCTGCAGCAGTGCAAGCCACATGAAGTCGGCCCCATGGGTTGCGCGGACCGTACGCCGGTCATCGCACCCGCCCTTGCACACCTCACAGGGCTGCAGCACCTGTGCATGGCGGGCCACCACATGTCAGTGGCCGGTGCACAGCAGCTTTCAAACACGCTGTTTGACCTCGGGGAGCTGCACACGCTGCTGCTCAGCAGCAACGCGATAGGTGACACTGGCTGTGAGGCGCTCGCCGCTCCGATCTCCTGCCTGCTGGAGCTTGAGCGCCTCGAGCTCATGGACTGCGGCATCGGTGATGGCGGCGCGCTCTCTCTCGCGTCGGCTCTGGCAGCCTGCAGCAAGATCCACTGGGTGGAGCTCAGCTCCAACAGCATTGGTGACCTCGGCGCTCTGGCACTCGCCGACTCACTGTCTGGCCAGCGGTTCCTTGAGAGACTTGATGTCCGCTACAATGAGGTCATAAATACTGGCGATCCTGTCCTGCAGCAGCCGTGGATTCTGGGGGACGACTACCATGCTGGTTCCGATTAGCTTGTTTCAGCACCATGCATGGTGGTGTGATAGGCTTTGGGAAGGCATGAAATGTTGCCTGATCAGTGCAAGTGCTGATCAGGTAGCAACAGTTCATGCCTTCGCCCCTTTTCTGGCACCAGGCTTATGCAGCCTTCATGTGAAGTGCGAGGTGGGGCGGGCAGCAGCTGGGATGCGTGGTCATGGCCTAGATGTGCCCACCTGGCATCGAATTTTCTTAGATACCTAGAAGTGCTGGCCAGTGGCACGTTTGGAGGGATGCTGATGCTTGAGAGTAATTCACGGCATGTGGGGTGTGATGTAGCAACCCTGAGAGCTTTTGACAAGCCCTGGAGGTCAGACATGTGGTTTTCACCAGCCGCATGACCTCTTGGGTGTACCATGAATGACAAAATAGATCTTGTTTTAATAGTAAGCAGTGCAGGGGCTTTGACATGCTAGAGAGGTGACTGCAGGAACTCGTGCAGGCACCGTTCGGTGCAGTTCAGCGTGTTTCGCTACTTTTGTGCCTTGAAGACGAGTGTGTGGGAGTTGTAGGATGAGTACTGAGCATTGAGTGCCTTTCATGAGGCGCCCGTCAAGGGCCTTTTCGGATGACGAGCGTGCGGCTTCAATGAGCTTCTAGTAAGCAGAGATATTGTTAATGATGGATTCTAGTAGGCCTAGCTAGGTGGCCTACACGAGATGCAACGGCTCTTCAGCAGATGCTGAAATTGCAGTCACTGAAGGAGCTGGAGGCGGCATGTGCATTAGAGCAGTCACAGTCGGAGATAGAGAAGAGATTGCGGCATATATAGTGAGGGTATGGGAGCAGGCTCCTTCACACTCCCACTGCGTGGAACGGAAGGGAATACGTGACAATTATTCGAGCGGACCTTCTGGTGTGCTTAAATTAAGAGTGTTGGCAATGGTGCACACCGTGTAGACATGCGAATTTGTTGTGCCAGAGTGGTTAGGTGACTTCTAGTCGGAGACACGTGCCTGATGTCTACCTTTCTCCTGTGCTTTAGGAATCGTGTAGATGATTCTGGTCTTTGCGTGTGTCGCATCAGAACTGCCATCAGAACTGCCGTGACTGGAAGTGTATGGGTGCAGAAACATACACCCCCTGGGGATGCAGGACAGTGGAGGCGTGGCAGGCACATCATAAATGAATGCATCACCCAGAATGAAAGGTCAACTTTTATCTGTTCAACTGAGACATGGCTTGTGTCGACAGGTTGCCAGCATATTCACATTTGCACTGAGTTGCGAACCTGTGGACACTGTGCGCAGGTTGCGAGTCACGCACGTGACAGGAATCAAATTCAACCTGAATTTGAGGAGAGCGCCCCATCTTGAACACACAAGACGCCATCCCCCGAAGTACAAATTGCATTCGAACGAACAGATTGTCCAGAACTCTAGTTTTTGGTTGTTGGCCCTGCAGACCCTCTTTGCGTGCACGCGTGCAAACTGTTTCGCAGTTCTACCAGTTTACATAGCCAGTCAACACAATGACAGGCAACAATACCATCAGCCATGTTGCCGAGGTCCCTCAAACGATAAGTCAGGTCGCTTCTCCTGACTGGGACAAGTTGACTTTCGGTCTTCAGGACACTGCACCAGTACGCTCAATCCTGTACCTGGGCATGTACAACGCCAAGACATTTGCTTGTTTTCATAGTTTTTACCCATCGTATCTCACCTCTGGGGGTGTCCACTTGTCAGCGTGCTATGGCACGCATAGGCGCTGATCATCGTGCTGCCCCCATCCCTCTTAGATGTCCGCGTAACAGCAGCTATGTATCCTCTGAGACTATGTTGGGGCATGATGCAGTTCATGTACGTTGCAAAATGGACCAAAGAAGGTGGCTGGAAGAGCGAAGGCGTGCAGCCTTTTGGCAACTTGTCGATGCCTCCTTCTGCCCAGGTTCTGAACTATGGGCAAGCGCTCTTCGAGGGCATGAAGGCTCTTACAAGTGCAAAGGATAGAATTGTGCTATTTCAGCCCCTCTTGAACGCTCAGCGTATGCGGAATGGAGCCCAGCGCATGTCCATGGCGGAGCTTCCTGAGAAGGTGTTCCTGCAAGGCGTCCAGGACCTTGTGAAGGCGAATAAGTCACATGTGCGCAACTTATTTCGGAGCTAAGTTTTTGTCGTTCAGGCTGCCCCTTTCAACTTGTGGTTCCAGAGATGTGCTACCCTGGGCCTAATGGGGGCATCCTGCAAAGAGATGTGCATGATAGTGTATGCTGTGATAGCCTTGATGAAGCCCTTCATGGAGATATTGAGGTAGAAAAGAAGCGATTGTGACCACTACAGTATAGTAGGCTGCATCCATCGGGCATTTAGATAAGCGCATGTGAGGACGATGTCAGGTGTAGTGTTCCTGAAATCACCCGGTGGGAAGTAGCGCATGTTGCATCACACGTCCTGTGCGAGTAGGTGCCTCCACTTGGTAAGGGTTCAATGTACTTGCGCCCATTGCTGCTCGGGACTGGAGCCACTCTGGGCCTGCAACCAGCACCAGAAGTGACTTTCGTGATCTTTTCAGCTGCTGTCGGGTCATATTTCAAGGGCGGCACCTTGGGTGCTATCCAGCTGAAGATCGAGAACCGGTACCACAGAGCTGCACCTCTGGGAGTGGGGGCTGCCAAGTGTGCAGGTGAGAGACGTTCTTTCACACATCTCGGAGCAATGCCACACATAGTACACTTGTTGCAGCATTTTGAGCCGCAGAACATGTTGGTCTGCATGGCCATGGCCTTACATGTTTGTGTTTCAGCTGTGTATGCACCAAGAGTGTGTTTTCACCAGTGACACATGTACAGTTATAGACATAGATGGCACTATGGTGCAGGAAACTATGGAGCTGGCCTGCAAGCTCTTCTGAGGGCAAGAGAAGCAGGCTTCACCGATGTAGTGTACCTGGACGCCCGCACAGACACCTACCTGGAGGAGCTGTCAGCCGCCAATATCTTCGTTGTCAAGGTTGCCCCTCCCCCTGTTGCCTCCATGTACCAGAGCATAGTCACATTCTGTACTGCATGTGCAAGCGAGTGAGGGCGATAGCCAGAACTGTAGTCCGGTACTACAAACTTCAGTGCTATCATCGCCAGTACTATAACAGATACCCAGGCCCTGCTGCTGTGCAGGGCCTGTACCATTCACACGTGCTAAAAAATCAAACGCACTGACATTGATGACACTGTACAGGGCAAGAAGGTCATCACGCCACCCTTGGATGGTACGATTCTTCCAGGGGTCACGCGGGGCAGTATCCTGGAGCTGGCAAAGGATCTGGGATACGAGGCAGCGGAGGAAAAGATCTCTGTGCAGGAAGCTCTGTCTGCGGATGAAGTCTTCACGACAGGTGTGCCACCACATGTGCAGTGCTGCCTAACCAAAGCTGCAAGGTCAGATGGACGACATGCTGTGTGTAGCATGTCGTCCGAAGCCATCGCCATGAAAGGTCTGCGCCACTGCATGGCGTTCATTTATTGTGTGGAAGCCTGTGGTGGGCACAGTCTGAAGGTTATACTTCCTCGTTGTTTAGCATGATGCCAGAGTGGAATCTTTTCGGCTGCGGGCCATCGTATTATGTTCTTGTGAATCAGACCTGTCATGCACAAAGCCAAGCTTCAGGTAACTCGCCTGTAATTGCAGGCTTGCTGAGGTGCGAGTTCTGTAGATGATGTGACCAGGCTGAGAACAGATCACCGCCTTGCCAGCAGCACGTGCCCAAACATTTGCCTGGCTCAACTTTTCATGACCCAGAGTTTGTGCTCCAATTTGATCCTGGGTGCGTGCAGGAACTGCGGTCGTTGTCTGCCCCGTTGGTAGCTTGACCTACAATGGCGAGAAAACAACGTTCTATAGCGGTGACAAGCCTGGGCCTGTGTGCCAGCTTCTCTTCGACACTTTGACGCAACTGCAGACCGAGCAGTCACCTGATCTGCAGGGCTGGGTGGTTCCCCTGGACGACATGCAGGCCGTTGTTGATGCAGCATCTAAGGCGTGAACTATTAGTGACTGCGTATGTGCACTTGATGCCAGGTCATTGGAGACTTTCCTCCCTTGTCCTGTAGCAAACACTCTCCAATGTGAAGGTGAGGAGAAGCAGTTGGCGGGTGTAATAGGATGGATCAGGTTGGTAGGTGGGCTTTAGGCGGAGGGGCCAGCTCACCGGGCCTTGAGCTGGGCGGGGTGATTAGTTCGCATGAGCTCTTTGATAGAATAGTCTGTCACCGCAGCATGTTTAGCCAATAGTTCTGGATTTGCTTTCCCAAGGTGGTCGAGAGATGCAGGTGTCTTGTTTGTGCAGTGGTGTGGGTTCTTGCCCACTTGCTCCCTCGTCGGCTTGTAACTAGCTACAGTCTCACCATATTATGTACAGGAATACGTGATGCGTTTGCATATCTTGGGCTTCTGCTGTCCAATGGTGCTCGCGTTGTGGACGAGCAGCGTCATTGCTCCATTGCGCGAGATCATCCTCATAATAGTCTGTGGGTTATTTTTGGCAGATTTGTATTGTCACGCCCATTCAACATGTAGATCAGTGTGTGGTCAACGGTGGTGTTGTATGATAGTTCGTGAAGTGATAATCTCCCACGACCCACACAGCAACAAACCTGCCGTAGTCCCGGCCTTTGAATATTGCCCGTTGAATGTAAGGCAAGGTCGTGATGTAGTAGTGCGACCATCACTCGCTTGACTCAGCACCGCTGCACTTGGATCTGGACAGATCCATGACAAAACTTCGAACACTCGCACCATCACATAAGCGCATTTAGTAAGGACTCGGCACCGTCGTCGTGCCTTCAGAGTCCCATTTGCCACAAAGGCGTGTGGACTAGCCCAGTAGTCGGAACACTTCTACTGCCGGTGACACGGAGCGAACATGCAGCCGGTCAGAGCGATACACAAGTATGGGCTAAAAGGTTTTCAGGTGTATTGTGTGGCCGGTGATCGCATGAAAAACTACCCATGTTCGGTAGTCGTGACTTTGATGTACAGGTCTGCCGCTGCCAGTTGCGCGAAGCGGCATCGTCCCAGGGATGCACCATTGCAGTAGAGAACACTTCTAGCACAGTTTTTGCGGGTCTGCCATAGTGCGTTCCTAGTACTTGTCGCGCTTCGACAGCACCAGAGTGCTGCACGAACTGCACGTCCGACCAACTTCCTGCCCACGCCTACGTTTCCCAATGAACAGGCCACCAAATGTCAGGAAATTTCTGTGAAGTTTGTGTGGGTTCATGTTGTGGACTACTCTGCCGCTGCCCCTTGACAACCATAAAGATTTGTAATCGACACATACACCGAACTGACTCCCGCGATATGACGAGCGTCAATTGCCATCCTGGCTCGGCTGAGACATTACATTGGAAGCCATAACAGAAAGCGGTCCATGGTTGAGTTCAGATTCAACGGGGCCTTACGATGTGCGTGAGATAGAATCGTGTCAAGACTGGAACCTGGTGGACAGTATGCTCTTGCGTTGTGTGCGATGCTAGTACCGTGGCGTAAAGCTGCACTTTCGTGTAATTGTTTTTGGTAAGACAGTTCCTGCTTGGGTGAGAAGGATCTACCCCGTTTCTCCCTGGCCGCATGTCCTGCAACAGTATGCGCACTCCTCGCTGGATACGCTGTTGGCAGATGAAGGCGGTTCTGTGTTTATGTTTCGTGTTCACATCCTCTCTGGCTGTCCCTACAAGGTGCGTGCTTAACACCTTGTGGGCTGTCGACCTTCTTCATTGTGCTTCGCTTCCAACAGGCCGAGTAGCGTCATGGTGCCCAGTAAAGCGGCATACATACTTGTTTGTATGATTTTCGCGATATTTCTAGTAGAAGGATCCGCCTTTGCGCTCTGGTTGTTCTTGCCGCAGGTTGGACATCCACCCACTGCGAATGTCACGATCACGACCCAACAAGCCTTCCCAGGGTCCGCTAACTAAGTGTGGTACCGAAGCAGCATATTCTCGCGTTTTGAGGCTTGTTGTATCGCAAGAGAAACCTGCAGGTGGCGTTCGCGGCAAGGTCCCGTTATTAACTGTGTCACTCACTGGCAACCTTCCTGCCGCACGATCCTGTCCGAGTTTACAACCAGCACCAGCTGCACGAAGAGATGCAAGTGATTCTGACACTTGCAGATGCTGATCTCACATCGGCTGTTCATCTGCAGGACACTGCAAGAACTCCCAGTTATAGGCGGTGCAGCCCCAGCGACCCCCGCCGCACCAGTTGGTGGAGCCACACCTGCTGCACCAGTAACACCTCCTGCAGCACCAGTAGTAGGTGGTGCAGTTCCAGTTGACGCTGCCCCAGTTGTTGGAGCAGTTCCTGCTGGGGAGGTCCCAGCAGTTCCTGTACCTCCACCCGTTATCCCAGCGGTGGATCCTGTGGTCCCTGTAACTCCAGCTGCCCCTGTTGCTCCAGTGACACCAGTCGCACCTGTTGTACCTGTTGCTCCAGTGACGCCGGTTGCCCCTGCTGCGCCTGTCGCTCCTGCGGTTGACCCTGTTACAGGGCTTCCTGTGGCTGGAGCAGCGCCTGTTGCTCCAGTGACGCCTGTTGCTCCAGTGACGCCTGTTGCTCCAGTGGCGCCTGTTGCCCCTGCGATACCTGTAGCTCCTGCGGTGGACCCTGTGACAGGACTTCCTGTGGCTGGAGCAGCGCCTGTTGCCCCTGCTACGCCTGTCGCTCCTGCGGTTGACCCTGTGACAGGGCTTCCTGTGGCTGCGGCAGCGCCTGTTGTCCCAGTTGGCGCTGTGCCAGGAGCTGCTACTCCTGTTACTCTCCCAGCCACGCCTGCTGCACCGGCTGGAAACGCCACAGCACCGGCTGGAAACGCCACAGGCCCCCCTCCCCCGATTGAGCCCGCCGTAGTGGTGAGGCCGCCTTCATTTGCGGAGGTGATCGAACTGAATAAGTCACAGCTGACTGCTCCAGATGGATTTGTTTATGACTTCAAGCTCGGTGACAAAGACTACATATTCCCTCTGAAGCCACTGCCGCACGGCAACCTCACAGAGCTGCCTGCCGTGCCTCCTGTAGCAGCCTCTCAGTACTCAAATGCGCCAGTTTCAGACAACCCCCTCATGACATGGCGCTTGAACATTTTGCAGCACAACAAGGCTCTCTGGGACCGCAGCGCGAACCGGAAAATCAAGGACGGCGTCAACTCTCTCATTGAACAGGTGCTGATTCTGCTGCTAAGCGCAGCACTATGCTTGTGGTTTCTGTTCCGAGAGCAGCAAGCTTTCGATTAATGAGCAGGCGTTCCAAGTGCTGGACAGTGTCAAATCCGGTCCCTCTGTCGCTGCTTTGTCTGCTGTCATGCGAGCCTGGAATCATACACGTTTCGATATTCTTGCGCCACGCAGCTCCACATACTGTCTCTCAAGTGCATCCTGCTCCTGTGCACCCTCATCGCATTCTTTGACCTGCAGGCGAACCTCTACATGGACGAGCCTGTGTTTGAGGTCACGAACAAGACAGATGCACGCTCTCCATGGGAAGATAACCAGGACCCAAGGGTGTACATATCTCTGTCCGATTACTACTGGCCCTTCCAGGTCTCATCTGTGAACCCTGAGGGCGTTCCATACCGCTACAACGCCTCCGTGAATCTCGGGGTGCGTACTGTTTACTGCATGCAGTGGTTCAAATACCAAATGTCACCCGCAACTGGCAGATCAGTGCCAGTAACGAGGGGCCTGGCGCTGTTCTGCCCATGTCTACGTGTTCGACTTGAAACAGGTGGTTGCAGCTTGGGAGGCTGCGTTTGGGTGGCTCGCCACTCCGCATCACCTTCGTAGCGTGGCGGCAGTGAGAGAATGGCCAGGGGTACATGTGCATGTTTGACTGAGGGCTGTTCCGGAGGAACCGAAGTCGGTGCCTGTTTTGCGACCAGGGAGCACAATGCAGGTGTACGACCTCACCCCCAGTAAGCGCCATCTAGAGAGCACAATTGAGCACATCTCCACTCTGGCGCTGGCCTACTTCTTCACCGGAAAGCAGTCCTATGCTGACCGCGCACGCGAGAAGGCGTTCGTGTGGTTCCTGAACCCTGAGACGGCGATGGTGGCGCAGTGGGCATGCCGCCTCGCAGGCGTGGTTCGTGGTGGCACCAAGTTCGGACGCCCTGAAGGCATTTTCGACATGAGGAATCTTCCTGACCTCCTCAACGGCGTCACTCTGCTGCAGTCCTCACCGTCGTGGTCAGCTGCTGACACGACCGCAATGGCAGCGTACGCCCCCTTGCTCTCCTGTGTAGAACTTGGAAGCCTGTGACGGGTTCTGGATTCAACAGCTGTGTTTGTGGGTAGCTTCATCACAGTGATCATACGATGCAAGTTCTTCCGCAGTTCGCCTCTGCAGTCTTCTGTTGCATGCGCATGGTTTTCCACACACAAAACAGGTGTGTTGCTGCATCTGGGGACCCTCGGCGGCGGCCTGTCAAGGCTGCTCTTGAGGTTGTACTCCTGCTTTGTAGTGTTGTAAGTCTGCACTGGTGTTGCAAAGTGTGACGTGGCAGCATGGTGTGCAGGTGGATCAATGACTATGTCACGTTCCTTGAGAACGAACCTGTCGCCAAGTACGCACGCATGATGGGCAACTTTGTGGCAACCAACGTCGACGAGCAGCTCATCGCCGCGTACCTCTACCTCTCCACCGCAGGCGGCAGTGCGCAAAGTCGTGAGAAGGCGCTGCAGATTGCCCACTTCAGCAGCATCCGCCAACAGGATCAGATCGTCAATGGCGTTCTGCGCTACGAGAGCCCCCGCCAGCGCTCCCTGGACTTCACACAGCAGTGTTTACTGGTGCGCTCGTCTCAGCTGCTGTGTGGTCCTGTTGCCACTTGTCCTTGTGTGAGTTGAGGCCACCAGTACTACAGTTGTGGGCACATGTGGTAGCATAAGACCGCATCCGATCACACACTCCCACTTTTGGCTGCAAGTAGGGCAGTGGACCAACTGAGCAAGTGGACCAACTGAGCAGCTCCACGACACTGTACATCAGCTGTTCTCTAGTCTGTTATGCACCTTGCTATGGACAGTGCTTTGTACACAAAGCCGCCACATCACATGAAGTGTTGTATGTGCAGAGCTGGGTGAACATCGCGATCATGTCTGAGAGGCTTGGAGTGAACGTGTGGGACAGAGGGCTCGGAGAGGGCTGGAGCATCAAGGACGCCTTTGACCAGAACCGCCCCTACTTCGAGTCTCTCGGTGCCGCCTGGACCTTCAACCAAGTCGGAACCCCAAGAGTGCGCGTGGCCGGCCAACTGGTACCCCTCATGTATGTGGGGTACCGCCTGCAGAACCAGATCAACAGTGGCCCAGTGGAATACATCGAGCTCTACAACACCATGTGGCCCACGTTCACCACCGCAGGATCTCAGGTGTGTCGCTGGCGCCTCTGCTCACCCCTGTGCCCATGATCACATTCACATGCCCCTTCTGGTGGTGCATCCAGGCAGCACTGCTGCTGATCAGACACATGAGCGCTTGCTGGCTGCATTTGTGCTACTCCAACAAACCAGAAAGGCAGTAAATAGACAAGAACGCGAGTTGCCTGATGCAACGAACACGACAACCCGCCACTTCCCTCAAATGGCAGAACAGCACCACCACACGTCGTGGCTGTGCCTGTGCTACTATTCACTCATGAGTCTGCTGGTGATTCTTGACCGACACCAGGAATGAATATGAATCCAGGTCGTTGTCAGATCTAAGTATGATCAGAATATGTGTAAGATGCATGCACCACATGGTATGGGTGCAGGCTCGGGGTATCATTGACAGGCTGCCCCACATCGAGCTGGACAGTCTCATGGCAGAGGATGGCATCCCTCTGATTGAAGAGTGTGACAATCTGTGGTGTGACACACGTACACTGGCCATCTGGGGCGCCACCGCCTTCTGCCTGCTGCTCGTGAGCCTCTGCCTGTGCTGGAACTGCTACATCCACTGGAAGGCGGACAATGCCACAGATGTGCCTGCCTTCCTGCAGAACATCCGTGAGCAGCAGGCCAAGTACAAGCGCATGAATCTCAAGGTGTGTGCTGCAGCTGCAATCGTGTCTTGCTTTGTTCCTGTTTCGTGGTACACACTAGCTCCGTCCTTTCATGTTCGCACCCTGTACTTTGAGGACCCTGCGGGGGAAGCTTCGGTTCAGCCTTGGGTCGGGAACTATTTCATATCAACAGAAACGGCTGAAAAGCAGTTTCGATCAGCGAGCAGACACCAGGGCGGTTGTTACAGGTGGCGCCTGCAAAGCCTGATTACATGATTGAGCGGAAAGCCAGGGAGGAGAGGCGCAAGATGGAGGAGAAGCTGGCTCGTGAAGAGGAGAAGAAGGACAAGGAGCTGAAGCAGAAGATCAAGGAGACAGAGGAGAAGCTGCAGCGCCGCCGGGTACGTTGCCTGCGCGTTTGTGCTCCTGCCATGTGGTGCTGTGCAGACCAGTGCATAGCTTCACGTTTCAGATGCATATGTACTGCTGAGAGCCTTGTTCAATGCTTTGCCACATGCCTGGACTTGGCTTGGAGATGAAAAGGGCGAAGCCAGCAGCTGCTGGCAGGAGGCGTTGAGGGGAGCATTCGTGCTCTGCGTCCTCCACAACATCCTGCATGTGTATACTTCTGTGGGTTTCGTTGCTACTGGAAGCTGCCGCTCGCCAAGAATCTCCGTCGAAAACATAGTGAGCCTGAGGTGCCAGTAGAAGCATCTCTTGGTATTACGATCAGGGGATACTGCAGGGCACGTACACTTTGATAGTACACAGCGTGGCACCTCCCCTCAAACTGGCCGTTTCGCCTGAAAACAAAGCACGCTCCGAAGCTCGCGAACCCTGGCACAGAAACGGTCAATTATGTAATGATAGCCCCATCTTTGCGTCTCTCCGGTCCAGAAACGACAATGCATGATTGGAGCTGGCAGAAGGTGGCGTGCCACGCGTGCCCATGGGCATCGCGGGCAGAGTTCGTGTTGCAGATCTGTCCAGCAAAGTGCATCACAGTTGGTTTGCACCATCAGCAGGATGTGTGCAGGACAGCAAGATGCAGAGCCAGATGACGAGCCAGATGCAGAGCCAGATGGCGATGCCAGGCCCCTATGGCAGCAACATGATGGGCATGCAGGGCTCCATGATGCAGCCTGGCATGGGCCAGTCTCAATACGCTGCTTCAGTCGTGGTGTGCCTCCTCTCTGTTCCAACTCATTGTTGTTAGACTGCTATTCGTTTTAACATCGAGCAGGGTAGCTACTGCATCCCGTAATGCTGTTGTGGTGCATGTTGATACAACCCCACTATTGGCCCCTGTTTTCGGTGCATCGCATCACACAGGATGTTGCATGTTCGTGTGGGAGTGCCAGTGCAACCATGCCTGCTCACGGTGTGGAAGTCTTGCAGTCTCAACCTGGTGGCAGCAGCTTCTACCCAGGCTATGATGCCCAGAGTGATGCGGCCAGCAGCGTCAACGGTCAGAACGGACCCATGAATGCGCCCGCCTACAACCAGGGCTACGGGCAGTTCCAACCTGGCTTCGCTCCACCGCAGTTCAACCCTGGCTATGGCGTGAACCCCTTCACTCAATCACCCGATGGCTGGCCTGGTCACAACGTTCAGACACAGGTCCGCATCTTCACCTGTCAGAATTGGACGATCAAGTGAGCACCCGTACGTGCTACAGCGGGCCATGATCATCCCCACTGCAGTTCTGCGCATCACCACCGCTCTCAAACTTCTTCCTGGTCGAAGCTGCCTCGCAGCGGTAAGATGTCCCTGTTCCACAGATTGTTTGTGCGGACTGTTGACAGAGTGTGCAGGTGATTCTGGAGGAAGGCGCCGCAGACCCTGCCGCAGCGGCTGCGTACGGCGCCCGCGACTTCTCCTTCCCAGGCGTGCAAGAGCAGGAGATGCAGGAAGGCTACGACATCGAGGACATGAACGGGGGCCCGATGGAGCCCAGCAGCGTGCAGCATGACCGCAACGCCTCCTTCGGGGCGCCGCAGTCGGGCACGCCCGCATCCCCCCGCAGCCACGGCGGCTACACAAACCCTCTCAGCACCGGCACAGGCCCCAGCCAGTCTCTCACCGGCCTGCTTGCTGGCGCAAACGACCTCCTCGGAGAGATGGGCACCACACAGACCACCGCCGTGCTCACCGGCACCCTCACTGGCGCCCCGGGCTCCCGCAATGCATCCTTCCGACAACCCAAGCCCTCTGACGGTCAGTAAGTGTCACAGTAGCCTGCCAGCGTCACGCCTCTTGGTGCGCAGGATCCCGCTTGCATCTGTTGCGCGAAGGCCTGGTATGCCGGCCACGTGTGCCCGGCCTGCAACAGCCAGACAACCTGCTTGAGGATGCAACGTGTGCATGCATTGAATTCTACGTGGCACCATGCAGGGGGGCAGCAGCACGGTCAGTTGGCTTGTCATGTTTGCACAGAATGAAGAGTGAATGCAGTGTGGAGCTTGCTGTGTGGCCTGGGTGTGTTGCAGTGTTGTGTTGTGGGGATGGGTCATAAGGAATCTCAGGGGTTCTGATTGAGCGCATGCATTGGTGAATACATCCAGTTTATTGATTGCTTGGCCTTGGCCCTTTCAGTTTGCCATTGAGAGGTTCTTCGACGTGGTTAGTGTAGCCGCATGGGTGTGTTTGGTTTCAGTTCTGCCTGTTAGCCCACCTTCTCCTGTTCTCCATTGATGGGCTTGGTTCCTATCACACATACTTATCGTGCCAGATTACAGGTCAGGTGGCAAGGTGGGAAACATGGCTTGCTGCAGATGATGCGGTGTGTTACCAGCAGGTTGTTGTCATGTTGGTGGCTGCAAGTCTCAGTTGTTTATTCCGTACTGTTGCTTGTCGAAGCACATGACGTTTTTAGGCCGGTTAGGATTTGAATCTGGGGATGTGCTTGTGAGGTGTAGTATAAACGGGCTGCATGGCCCTGTTCTGTCCGCCTGTCATGACCCCGGAGCAATTCATTTGCTGTCATAGGTATGGAGCAGAAATGTAAGAGAACGTTATTTCAAGACATGTCTTCAACTTCAGAACCTTGTCCTTGAAGGTGCTCACTGACAGAAACAAAGTAGAGAACTCACCTTGAACTGGTCGGGGTCAACGGGGTGGTTGGACCCCCCGTCATCGGACACTAGTGGGAATCCTCGTCCCCATGTTGTCACTTCCCAGTAAACCGGTTCTTCGCCTGCCCTGTGTCAAGATACGATGTGATACCTCCTTTTCCACTTGTCAAACCTTGACATAGACACTACGTGGCAACGTCTTCGGAGGATAAGTATAATTCACTTGGCTGTTCAATCTTCTTTCTTGCGTCGTGTCGACCCTTTTTGCCAAGCAAAATATCGTAGGGAATCAAGAAGATGATGGTACGAAGTCGTTCGTACGCTTGGCTCCTGTTGGGTGCTCCGCGCATGCCCTTGCACAACCAAAGAAGGTGGACTGAACTGCTCCTACGTCGTCTCAATTGCGCGAGCCCCGGTTATTAACAATTCATAACACAGCTTTGACACTTTTCGCGATACCTTGACCGTGTCTTTTGAGCGGGCATATTGTGCAGGTGTTCAACATGTGGCGTTTCTTTTTCACACTCCTTGCACTTGTACTCAGCATGCAATCCGGAGTCCAAGCGAAGACTGTCAGTGTTTCAGCATCCTCCTTCAGTAGCTCGCAGAGCTCGTCCAGGCACGGGGTGGCATCCGTGCACGTTTCGTCCTCAGAGGGTGGTTCAGCTAGTGGCAGTGCCACGGTGTCAAGTGCAGGGAAGACGAAAACAGCAAACGTCCATATCAAAGGCGTCGGGGAGGAGTTTGAGGTCGTGAATCTGAGTGAGGAGGATTGTATGGAGGATATCTCTCAGCTTAATGTTGGTGATGGCATCAGCACCAAACAGGACATCGACCTGTAGATAGGAGCAGCACGTAGACAGCAAACTGATATTCTGCATGTATACGTTTCTTTGCATGATCTAATTTGTACGGACAGGCCTGTTGTGTTGTATGTTGTAAGTTGGCCGGATGAAAAACTCTCAGGCACATATTTCCGCCAATATAGATAAACAGCAGATAACTGCAACCCTAGCCAGGCCGTATGAACAACCCAGGGCGACAACTGTGAGAAAAGCAACAGATGAACCGGCAACCACAGCGTGTCACCATCACAAAGCGTGCCACACTGGCAGCAGTGATAGGCGATGACCTATAGGAGCGCCTCGAACACTACACCGCTGCACGAGTAAGCACAACATATGAGGTTTTGCAGCAACGGGTGGCACAAAGTGCTGCTCAGATGTGATTTCAAGAGCTAGGGTGCCGTGCTTCAACCATGAGAATCATGGCTACAAAAGAGGCGACAGCAAAGTATGCCACATGACGGCTGCATTGTGCCCTCTAGAATATGAAGTGCAATCAGTGAAGCTAATCTTTACCGTACACACCAGGTAAGCCTCAGCATCTATGGAACAGAAGGGAAAGCAACTAGTTGTGCACAGAAAGATGAAAGGGACACCATGGTTCATGCATCGACAGCGAGTTTCTCCCCTTGCACTCTGGATGCAGGCTACACAGGAAGCCTGAGTCTGCTGCTGCCGATTCTCAAGGGTAAGGTTCCCATTGAGATCCAATGGGAGCCCTCCAGCAGGTGCTCCATCTGGCACACCTCCTTCATGAGGCTGCAGCCGTCCCTCAATAGCTGCGCGTCCTGCATCCCAGCAGTCCCTGTCAGCAAGGGGTGCTTGCAAAAACAAGAACAGGTGGGCGGCAGTCACCGGAGGCGCACCCGTGCCACCAGCTGCTGGTGTGCAGTGGCTGCATTCAGGTCACAAGTTACGTTGCATTGTTTTAAGTTACGCCGAAACACAACCGTAGCTTTGCTTTACCGTAAGTTGCAGGTGTAATTTAAGCAACAACAAAATTTTGCGCCTTCCGGCGCAAAAACCCGGCACATCTGCCTATCAACTCACAGATCCTTGCACACTCGTGCCCGCGGCCCCAACCTGCACATCCTCTGTACCATTACTTCTGGACTGTTTCTTGCTTTCTGCCATTTTGGTGTTTAAAGCCTCTGTTGCATGCATATACCACTGGCCACTGCCGCCTACACCAGGCCCTGGCTCCAAAGCCCACCTCTGGACAGAGAAACGCTGCAAAATAACAAAATAGCACAAATTACGTAACTCACCGTAACCCAAATCACCAACCATAATTTACGCCATAAACTACGTTCCAGTGTAACGTAACGTACCATGTGACCCTATGCTGCATGCACCTGCAGTGGCAGCTCTGCCCCTTCACCCATCGCATCAACTTCCTGATGCCGCAGAAGCCCCTCATCCCGCCCATGCACCTGCACCAGCGTTTGTGGCGTCAGGGTGCAGCATGAAGGTGCAGGCTCATGCTATGAGGCCTTACTTTGAACAGAGCCACACATACACCCCCTGCGAGACACACAACGCAGGGATGCGAATATGAGCAAGAGATTTGCAGCCTTTTTGCAGTTGCTCATCAGCAAAATAATAATTTTGATCGAAAGTGCCCCCCCCCCCACCCCCCCCGAATACCTATGTGTGAACCGCAATATTTACACAGTCTTCAACATGCGTGGCTAGTCTGTTCCTTGGATCTAACTTCATCACTTGCACCAAGCAAGCGATTTACACCCTTGTACGTGCCCAAACAAATCTCTTGCTAAGCGATCCCCCTCTCCGATTTTCGAAATTTGTCCCCCGAGAGATCACTTAGGTCCGCCAGAAAAAGAAAAAAATCGTTTGCAAAGCGATGTTTTGTGATTTGGGAAATTTGGTTCCCAATGGTATTGATGCACTTGTGACACCAGTTTCAGATGTATTGACAGGTGCTCCCATGATGGCTTCGGTTACACCTCGCTTGAGACGTCGAGCTGCTCTGCTGAACCTTGCTTGCAAATTTCTACCTCTACACTACGAGGCTCAACTCCAATGCCAGTCACTATCCAGAAGACTATCCAGCCATACAGCATCTGTTCTTCTACGTGCCTACGAATACGCTTTTTGTGGATGTTCCACTTCCCACTCCCACACTCTGCAGCTTGGCAGCACGTCCAGGCGGTGGCTGGTCGTGTGTTGCTGGCCATTTGCTGTCACATGCCGCCTGCTTCTGCTCGGGAAGGCACTGCCATGCAGTGGTCGCCTGCATCCTCAGTGGTCTTGGGACATTCGAATGTTGCCTGTGAAGCTTGCAGAATGGTTTTGCCAGTGCAGCCTGGCGGGCTGCCTCGCAGTGCTCCACTTGTTCCCCAGCAATCACAACCACCGATGCCTGCTTCCCTACCTGCGGAATATGTCCAGCTCCACGTGCTGCAAGCACACATGCTCACTCATCACTGGGACTCAGTCATTTTGACCGGAATCCACAGGGTCTGCAGGTACCAAGATTGGAACTGCACCTTCCAGCATCTGTATGATATGCAGTGTTTCGGGGTCAGTGCCAATTGTCAAGTCTGCTGGGCGCTTGTTGGCTTTGTTTCTGAGGTCTGTGTCAGCCCCATGCCTGCGAACGTCACCCTGGACTGTCAACCAAACGAGTGCGTTTCAGGAACAGTGTGCACAATCACCACACCTCAGCAGCATCGCAGCTGCCTGATCACAGCCTTCTTGACAGCAAACATGAAGTGCAGTGTTTCCATCTATCTGCTGTGAGTCCAAATTTGCCCCATGTATTGCCAGGATGTCCACCAGCAAGGGGTCACCCTGCATTGCTGCCAGGTGCACGGCAGTGACTCCATACTGATTGGGGCAGTCTACGTCTGTCGACCCTGATTCAAGCAGTGTCTTCACCTGTAAACTGACTTTGTGGTGATGATCGTGCCATTCCAGTGTTCGTCAGCATCCACAGATGACAGGAGAAGGCAAGCAGACCATTTCATAATCCCTTCGAACGATACCAGCATGCAGTTCATCACAGCCACCACGAAATGCTGTAACAGTCATGAGGCGTGAATGGTCGAATCGAAGACCAGAACGAATAGTCCGCCTCTCTGATCAGTTGCACTACATTCACTCCATCACTAGCACAACACACACAGACTGACATCACAACCAATATGCACAGATGTTTCTACCAATTTCCGTCTGTACGTGTGCATGCTTGCCGTGCTGCCCAGGTTCGTTGATTCCTGGTACTTCTCTCTCAAAGAGAGAGGTTCTGGGAGCCTGCCCATATCCATTGATTTACCTTTGCCGCTTGAAAACTACTGTGACCCCGCCGATTTTACTACCTGTATGTTGATTGCCCAGAAACGCAAGGTGTTTTAACAGATGTGGTTCACCAACGCTGCATGTGTCCAGCCGGGGCTGCGCCCAGGGGCCTCAAGTTCCCCCACCCACGCACCTCAATCTCCTCCCTGAATCCCTTACTATCTGGTCCTCCCCCCTACATCTGCTGCGCTAATCTGCACCGATAGTGTACCCCTCTCTCGCTGTCTGTTCTCTGGGCAGCTGCCGTATTGCCACTCTATGGGGTGAGATGAGGTGCCGCTGCATGGGCTATTCCATCGCAAGCACAGGGGTGTGCTTGGTACCCACGGCCAGGCGGCGCTGTGCCAGGCGGATCCTGGCCTGCAGGCGGGCGTGCCAGTGCTTCAGCCACACGTTCTGCACACCCCCACCCACAGTTGCCACCTTCAGTTGCCACCTTACACAGAGGCACTCACCCATGGCAGGCAGAGGTTGCATGCGCATGGGCAGGCGCCACACCTGCCGCGCCTGCCGCCCGCACGCCTCCAGCTGCAGCACCAGCTGCCACCTGGCCTCCTGCGCACTCTCTGCATGCAGGGCGCTCAGCTGCACCAGCTGCTCGTCCATCACGAACACATGCATGTGCACTCGCTGGTCAACATCACGCATGTGCGAGGGTGTGCACGTTCTGAGGTATCCGTTTGTGATTCTAGGACATCCCGAGCTCGACGATTTCCACATACTCGAGGCGTGGCATCTGGTGTGGGGGCGGGCCTGGTGCCCACCTCCTGCAAGCTCTCCTTCTCAGGGCCAGGCAAGGGGAGGAAGGCGGGCGGGGGGGATGGCGCGGGGGCAGCACAGGCGTCGAGGCTGACCCTGCTCGGCACTTTCATAAGTGCGACTGCATAGGGCTGCATGTGAGCGCAAGACAAATGGCAATGACTGCATGCAGTGCATGTGGTTGCAGTGGGAACAGGACAACACACAGCAGAGGTCCAACATAACCTGAGGCACTGTTCACACGTGTGTCATGCTAATGTGCCGAAAATGAGCACACAATACACTGCTCACTGCACATAGTGCCAGGATTGTGCTGTGAGCCCAGTAGGACGCCAGCCTGATGTCTACACCATCCCAGATGCTGAGCACAATCAGATGGCTCTTAAGTGTGCCTCGTCTGCATGCATGCGATGCAGGAAGGCTGTATCAGCGGGTAACACCGTCACAAGTCACTGAATTTGTCTACACGTAAACGCATGCCGTCCCACTTCGAACGAAGTGTTGATTGGGTGTCCCTGCTTGGCTATCAAGAAGAGTGGTGCACCTGCAGTACGAGTTGTAAGACTCAAGATTGTGGCACGACCTTGTGGTGCTTGTTGTGCGGTTGCTGCTTGGGTTGTTGTCACAGATGCGCTTACGCCTTTGCAAGCTTAAGTTTCATTCATGAGGGTCATCTTAACCAATGTGTGTTTACAGCGAGGCATCATCTTCATCAATGTGCATATGCGTGTGATGTCACTGCAGTGGAGTACACATGGCTGGAGGTGTGGTAGGCGGGCGCAACACAAAGACAGATGGTTTAGTCACACACGTCAGTGGCAAAACTGATGTCACATCAAAGTTCAACTCTTGCCTCCCCCTCTCCTCCGAGTGCCGCTTGCCCTCCGCTTAGCGCTTCCCCCAGCGCGGCCCCCTCACCCCCCGGAACCCCGGCAGCCCCTCGGCCTCCCGCCCCCAGCCGGCGCCTACGGCCCGCACACTACCACCATCGCCCGGTGACCCCCTTGCGTCCCCCTGGCGACTGCATGTTCAAGTCCCCCCCCCCCGCCCTCTCGCCACCCCCTCCTTCATTCGTGACCCCCTCCCGGGCTCCTGGATGTATGCCCCTTTCCCCTCCCGCGGCCACTCAAGTGTCCTGCTGTGGTCTCTCCTGGTGGTGCCTGGCGGGTGGCCCCCCTGGTAGCGCCACGCTGGTGGACTTGAGCCGTCCATTCTGTGCAGAGTTGTTTTACCGTTGTGCTGCTGACGTGGGGCGCTTGTGTGTAGGGTTTGGTGCTGTTTCCTTTGTTGTTGCATAAGTGTGCTTTATATTCAGTGATAGGCGTTCCATGGATGCTGGTTGCGGTGCTGGAATTGTTGACTGGTGTCAGATGCTCTATGGTGGTGCACCTTTCGTGATTGTGAGCCGCCCCTATCGATGTAAACACCCATCAAATGCCCTAGGCAAAAACTGCACGTGGTCAGGAATGCATGTACACCACAAAACCCCAGACTTACTGAAGATGCTCTATCAGAAACTGTGGAAAGCCGTGTTGTTGAAGTGACAGACAGAAGCTACAACCACAACAGCCTGCCTAATGAGGACACAAGCAACAGTGTCATGAGCTACACTATGCACGCAATCAGAAGAGTGTGAAAGGTTGTAGGAGATCCTAGTCTCGCGTATAGATCATTGCAATCTCTTCTGAATTGCCACACCATAAATGCTGTGTGCACAGTGTTGCTAACGGAGGTTGCGGATTGAGTGAAGGATGATGCAGAAATTGAACACCGTCGCATTTGTCTGGGTGTGTGTTGGAGTGAGTGACGAGAAGAGAGTTCAAGGTTGATTTTGTGGTCACTTTTTGTATTGAAATGTATTTAGTGTTTGAATCTTCTGTGTGTAAGTTGTGATCATGCATGCCGAAGATACATCGTAGCTAGATGTGGCGAGCGTTCCCTACTACCGAGAGCAGTTCTGGCTCAATGTTTGTAATGGATCATGACAGCAGTTTTACATCGAGTACAGTATGATCAGATCGCGGGCTGGGTGACATCGAACTGTGAGATACCAGCAGACACCTCAAACAAGTCACTCAGCAACTGCTGCACTCCTGCAGCACTAAGCCTGGACTTGGGTTCCCGATGCAAGCACCTCAACACTGCACCTCTGAGCCCCTTCAGCATTTGCAGCTTCTCATCACATCCCTCGGCGCCTTCCTCCCACGGCAGGGGCTCCCAGCCACAGAGCTGCCGTGTTGCCTCCTCCTCTGAGCTTGAATGGGGGTCGAACACACGCGACTGTGTGAGCAGCTCAAACGCTATCACACCCAGTGCCCAAATGTCTGTGGACTTATCTGCGATTATTTTTTGCTCCCCGTCTCGAATGAGCTGCACCACTTCAGGCGGTGCATACGCCAGGCTGCACACTATTGGCACCTCTGCCCCTGCAAAAGGGCCGCCCCATAAGTACTGCACGGCGACCGCAAATCACTTCCTGCCGTGCATGCATGTGCACCATACTGTTGCAGGAGAAAGCCAAGCATCAGCAGGAAGCATGTGGTGGGCTGCTGAACTCTGCTGGCAACACAGACACACAGCACACTTGCCGAGCCCAACAGATGTGGGATAGAGGGCAGTCTCACCTTGCTCTGCAGCGCATCCAAAGTCCATGAGTGTCCAGGAGTGGTGGGAGGGCAGCCGCAGGACGTTGGCAGGCTTCAGGTCACGATGCACCCACCCACTTGCATGCAGCTTGGCCAGCTTCTCTGTGATGAGGTTGAGTGCCTGCATGCAGCTCAGCTGTTGTGTTGTCATCTCGGGCTGCGAAGCCATTGTGCTGAGTGGCACATGCGCTCCTCACAAAGACAAGAAGGCGGAACGAACGCCAGCAGTGAACACAGGGAACAGTCAGAGAACGCACGTCCATAATCGTGGAGTAGCGGGCCTCTTCTCTATGTGACCACTCCTGCAGACTCTCTCCTTTCTCCAGCACAATGAACGGGGGCCACTGGTGCCCACGTGAGCTCATAGCACTGCCATCCATGTTGCCTACCACCTCTCTCGCGCCTGGCATCATGCCCTTCAACACCTCGTTGCTATAGAGGGCGATCTCCTGCTCAAAAGCAGACCTGCTCAAAAAGAACTTCACAGCGACAGCCTCCTCTGACAGGGCAGACCGCATGAACTGCACCAGGCCCTGGCCCCCCTCACGCTGCTCATTCGCGGACAGCACCACGTACTTCCCCAGGAACAGCTCTGCTGTGCTGCGCAGATGATCTAGCTCACGCCGCAGCCTCACCTTTTTGTCCCTCAGCGCGGCCTTTGCATCTGCACCCCACACCATGCTTGGAGTGCCATCCAGCGCAATCGCTGCAGTGCTGAAACCCGCTGTGGAGCCTTGCGACAGGGCTGTGTGCCGATGTGCGGAGGTGTGAGTGGAGCCATCTTGTGCAACAGCATGCTGCGTTGAGGGTGGCAGCTCAACACCAGGGCCAGAGGTGCGGCCGTCGTGGCTCCTCTGAGCACTTCCTGATCTCGTGTGCGCCGAACCCAGCAACCAAGGCTCAGGGTTGGCGCCAAATCCTCCACCACCTCGGCCCTGGGAGCCCCACCCGCCATTCAGGCTGTCCCTACCCCCCAAGATAGAACCCAACTCAGCACCCGAAGAGCCCTCGTTCCAGTTCAAAGGATGGTCAGAGCCGGTCTTTGAGCTGATGGTGCCAAACCATGGCGTTGAGGCTGGACTTGCCGCGTTTGTGGCCACCTCTGAAGACCAATCAATTGCACCTTTCCGGGCACTTCCCTGCGTGCTCGACCGCACATGAGCAGCGTACACGCCGCTCGGGAATATGTAGTCGTCCGTGCTCTGCAGCCCAGGTACCATGGGGCTGACCAGGGTTCCAGTGGACTCCCTGTGGCCGGTGTCATGCACAGTGGCCACCTGCTCAAAACGCTCCACTGCAGCGGTCGTGTACACGACTGAAGAAGCAGTAGAGCTGGTGTGGCTGTGAGTACCTGTCGCAGACACCGTGCCCAGCGCAAGCCGATTGCCGTGTGACAGCACGCTGCGAGTGTGGCGGCCCACGAGCGGCAGGCTGCCGTCTGCTGTGGCTGCCAGGCTCTCGCCGTACTGCCCAGCCGGGGGCTCGCTTGCAGCCAGCGAGCTGTCAAGAGCCGGCTCTTGTGCATGCAGCTCATGCATACGTTTACGATTACGCTGTTGGATCACGACCAGGACAACTGTGATTGAGAGGGCGATGATGGCGAGCAGTGCTGCGCCGCTGGCGTAGACCCACCACGGGATTGAGATGGAGTTTTCCGTTGAGGTAGCAGAGTCCTGGAATGCTGCTTCAGGCTGCGACAGGTCGAAAAGGTCTGGTGCTGGTGACGGAGCTTCTGAAGTGAAGCTTCTGGAAGTGCCTTTGGGAATGGCAACACCGGGCCCTGGGGCCACTGCACTCCCCCTTGGTGACCCGCTTGGCAGGTCTTCGAACGGTACGATGTGCTGGTTGATCTCCTGCATTGCAGCAGACATCGGTGTTGTTATGAACAGGTGCTGCTGTGGCACGCTGCCGGATAGCATGTCGCTTACACAGGCTTACTAGTTTTCACACTGGGCCACAGCTGCGAAACACAGAAAGAACCACCAATCTGTCTGGTGTGCAAGGCAGGAAGGAACCCCAGTTGGAGTTTTTGGAATAAAGGTAGGAAGCATGCTTCATTAACTGGGGCTCGTGCAATGTTTGAGCGACTGACAGGAGCCAATCCTGCAGGCAGCAGTGTTAGCACACCATTGTGTCAACAATAGATGAGGCAGGCAACGTGTGAAGGGAGCATACTGCAGCTGCTGATACAATCCAGGGGTCAGAAGCACGCAGGAGTTCGATTTCGTCTGGTGGCACAGGCCCTTCAACACCTCCTTGCATGCCATTGGGCAACCCAACCGGTACTGGCACATTGCTGTAGAAGTTTCCTCCGTTGCTGGTCACCAACGACATCAAGGGGCCCTGTGCAGCATCTAGAGTGACGTCTTGCAACCACACATGCGAGCCACTGCTGGCCGCAATGCTGGATGCCGACAGGCCCATGAACGTGTTGTTAGAAAACGTGCAGGCTGCAAGCGATGCAGTAGCCCCAAAAGCAGCGGCAGAAGTGTTCCCGCCTACATCTGCGATGTCAATACCTGCATTAGTGGCTGTGTTTGACGCTGGCGGCAGCATCATGATGTCACTAACAGCTGGAATGCCAAACAAGACACAGGTGTATGATGTCACATCGCCACCAGCACAGTCACAGGCATGCTGCGCTGCTGTGGCAAGACTTCAATAACGTGAAAGGAGCAGCAGGCAGACGACAGGAAGAGTGAAGCTCACCATGTCCATAGACGTGCGACTGTGATGCAAGGCCCATGAGGCCCACCTGATCCATGTCTTCTTCGACAGCCACTGAGCCATCTCCTTGGATGGTTGTCCTGGTCACCCACATCTCCCCCCCACTGGCATCAGCTGCTATCACCTGCACTGTACTTGGCGTGGACTTAGTTGGCTGCACGCGCACGTACACATTGTCCAGCCATAGCCTGCCCACGTACTGCTTCAGAAGCATTCTGTCAGCGATCAGAAGGCACTGCCGTGGGAGTAGCTCCCTGAGCGGTGCCCCTGTTATTTCCAGGTCCTCGCTTGGCTTGGAGCATCTGCCCTACATCAACGAGAGCCTTGCTGTTGACCCGACTATCACTTGTGAATCACAGACATGTGAAGTAGCAAAAAAAAAAAAGCTCAGGTCACAGTGTTGAGAGGGCACAGGTCTGCAACGCATGCAAACAAGAGGAAAGTGCCTTCGTCTGCAGCAGCCAACGCTGTGCTACGCTGCGACGATACCCCCAACCACAAGAATCCCGTAGGATAAAAAAAGCACCCAATTCGAATGACATAAGCATACATTGCAATGTTTGGAAAGAGAAGCACTGGCCCACAAAGCCAGACACACCTGAATAGTGAAAGTGGCGGACGACACAGGCCCCAGAAGACCACCCTCAGGGGCCTCCATGCTTTCCAAATTCCTGAGATCACCATGCTGTGTGATGCGGATGTGCCGTGCGCCCCCTTGTACAGCTTTCTGTAATGCGAGAGGAGTGGCGACAGTGGTGACTGAAGCATCAAAGGTAGCCTGGTCACGGATGGCTGTTTGCAGCACCACTCCTGGAATGCTCTGCAAGGATCCACAGATCAGACACAGCGTAACATGAGACACTGCATGCCTTCATACTATTCACAACTGCATGTTGCTACGATGCATATTCTGCAAAGCAGCTAGCAGGCTGCTGCAGAGCTAAACAGTGCTAAGGGCCTTGATTCGAGGCCCATCCTCCACACATGTTGCCTGTGTCTAATATTGAATCTGCCAGATGAGAGCAGATGCTGTAAAGGTTCCAAAGAAGCCTCTGAATGCAGTTTCTATGCTTGCATGCCACAGTGTGCGCCTACAGCAGCACTACATGCATATGAGAAGCAGCTGAGAGGGCTTGAGCCAATTAGATCGACGATATGTGAGATTGGGGAAAGGAAGAGAAGTGAGCACACCTCAGAGATGTTCTTGAGCCAGCCCCCTCGGGTGAGAAAGTCCCCTTTGATGGCCTCTGGAGGTTCTGTTGTGGCCACCAGCGCAGCCTGCTGCTGTGAGAAGTACTCACGTGGAACGTTACTGAAGAAACCCTGTGAGCCGTTGGATGCAAGCATGGGCAGCACCACCTTGTTGCTGAAAATCAGAGTCCCTCGCAGCCACATTGCACCACCACTGCCACTTGACGTGCTATTGGCAGTGGACGGGCCTGATGTGGCCAGCAGGGGTTGCATCACATCAAACATGCTGTTGTCCTGGATGCGGGAGTTCACCACAGCCACAGTGCTGTTGGTGACCATGACCCTTTTGGAACCTCCAAGGTGCAGCATATAAGCTCCTGCACACAGAGCATTGTTGTTCTACGCATTGTGAACCGCTTCACAACAGCAACCGCTATCACTACACCCAGAAGGGTGGGCGTGAAGGGAGGTTAGCTCGCCACTGCATGTGAGATGGACCTCAACAGAAGCTGAACGTTCTGCACGGTCACACGATGATTCCAATACGCATGTGCAGCCCTGGATTCCAAGGAACGCAGTCCATGGAGCAACGCTGTGCTATTCGACCTCGACACACAGGATATCGATGTTGCTGAGGTGGCAGGGCGTGTGCGGCTGCTTGAAGATGCTCAACATCAGCTCTGCAACCTGAGCAGTGCTTGTGTATGTGATGATCGAACTGGTGAAGCAGAGTGAACTGACATATATTGCTGATGTATGATACCTGGCACAGCATGCAATGATCAGGCAGAGAGTACAGTTCTGCAGACAGTTGCAAGGTGCCCGAGGCAATGCTGATGGCAGTAAAAAGCCACAGGCAGCACACCCTCCAGGTACACAGGTCGCTCAGCATGCACAGCTTTGCAGCCTTCCTGATTGTCCTGATCATACTTCCCCTGCCCTTGAAAGGTCACATGTGTGAGCCACAAGCCCTCAGCTGCGCCAGTCACCGTCAGCAGCTCAGAGGCTGTTGAGTTGGCACGCTTGGAAACCTGGTGTCGGATCATGAGCTTATGCAGCCACAGATGCTTGGCCGTGGACTTCAGCAGCGCCACATCTACCACAAGCACGCACTGCATTGGTGAGCGAGCCGCCAGCGGCTCACCTTCAAGGTTCCATGAGCCTATTTTTGGCTCTTCAGCGCAGTTTCCCTGCACACTGCGCCTTGCAATGATGCAGCATTGACTACACAGCTGTTGTGTCAGGCCAGACGGGCTATTTCAGAGATGTGGTACAAGCAGCATGTGCTGCGTTCCAATTGCTGCACCGATGTGCTGCAGAATGATGCTTTTGTCAAGCAATCTGAGACAGCAAAAGATCATCACATGAGATGCCTTGCTCCATGCAGCCTTGTTGACTTCGCTAACAAAGCACCGCAGTCAAAGCACCGTGTGCTCTGACACAGAACCTGGAACTCTCAACAACTACATAAAGCAGCCTTAATCGTGATATCAAGTAAAGGCACTGTTGGCTGCTGGGGAGCTAGGCCCAGACATGAACCACTTGACAGCGACTGTGAAGCAAGCATGGAATTGGCTGACTGCTTGGCTCTCGGCACAGCGCTTACCGCACGCAGGGAAGAATACCAAACACCAACGTAACATGCTTTCCTGGATCTGTGCCATGCTGACATGTAGACAGCGCACTCGAACGCACCCGAATTGAAACTGTCCCATTATTTCCCACAACCAATAGGAAGCTCTCTACAGGATCCAGACCCCTGAGGTCCAAGTGCTCAGTAATCTCGATATACTTTTCACCTGACTGTACGGCTGCTTGCAGCTCTTTCGCATTTGTGACCTGTGTTCCAGTTGAAGGCTCAGGTCCTTCAGTGAACACCTGCTGCAGGCTGCGGTGTGCTGATGCCTTCAACGAAGACATTGCTGCTGCACCGGTGACCTGAACAACAATGATTATGCTTTGTGTCATCTGCAGTTGTTGACGCTAGTGACGTGCGAAAAAAGGCCCACACACTATGCACTGTCAGGAATCTGCATCACAATCCATTACCTAACGCTTGGTCCTGGTTATGTACCAGCTGCTGTTATACTGCATTAATTGACTGGAAAAGCTTGTTTCTAGGTTCAGCACCAGGCGTTAGAATGTAACGGCTACACGGTGTGAGCGTCGGGGGGATCTTGAACCGTTGCAGGAACATGAAAATATGCCACAGACAGCGTACCAACAGCAGGCGTCGACAATTTGAAGGGTAATTTAGACATGATAGCAAGAAAATGCATCTCACGACCCCCCTGAGAATTCACTCGCGATCGAACCGTTCGCCGTGAGCACAGGAACGACTAGGCGTTACAACCCAGCACTGCAGATGAAAAAACGTACCTACATCTGCAGCTACCTGTAGTAATAGATGACGCTTCTTCCGCTTCTGTCGGGCAGTGAGTGGTGCGTGTGTAAATGTGAATGCAACGAGGGGCGAGATATCGTGTCCGCTTCGGGTTGTCGCGTTGCGAACAGATGTAGCTCACAAATCAGCCTGGATGCAATGCGATAGATAATTATCGATACGTAATATCTTCGCGTGCTGATAGAGTAAACAAGCCATGTTACACCTATGTCCGCGTCTGTCGATGCATCGGTTTGTGCACATGCCCTCACACACCACAACCACGCTCAGGATGACGACAGCACATATGCCATTGGAACTCCAGGGGCGCTCATACCAGCATGCATGTATCAGTTAAGCATCAGTGTGCTTTGTTAAAATGACGTCATGATATCATAAATAATGGTGATGAATCTCAGGTCAGCTGGCCAATGCACCCATATTGGAATTCGACTCTGGCACCCATATCGTGTACCGCCGACCAACCGGCTGGTGTGTAGCGAGAGTGAATAGTCCTTCGTTCTCTACGTCCGCAGTGTTGTGTGACATGTGCACCTGCCTCGTGTCGATGAGGGCACAAGCGAGCAGCAGTCTCACAGTTCGAAGTCCTATCAAGCCCCCTCCTGCAAGACATACACGAACGGTGCCCGGTGAATTTAGGTCGTGGGTAGACACCGGAATCAGCTGATGAACCTTCAATAGGCACGTTTCGAGTGATCGTGCAGTGTTCTTCCTACTTTAGTTCTTCTTCTGTACTGTCAGACCTTCTTTCAAATGCCAAAGAAACAAACCCTTCATTGATGGACATGCATGGTGTTACAGACCACATACAGCAGCTTTATTGAGAACCCATCATGCTTCCACACTGTTGATTTTCATAGCAGCTCTGCTAGTCGCTGGAACAGTTTGGACCTGAGTGTGGACATGCATATGTGTTCAGCTGAATTCAGGATGTACTGCACGGCTTCATGCTGCTGAGTCTGATGTTTTGGTCCCTGTCAAAGACCAACTGCTCGCTTGGGCGTTGCCATGAGTTGCAACGTTTTTCCACTGCAGAGCCCGTCAAGCACACTAAGCGCAGATCTCCAGTGCTTACTAAGCTGCCTTCATGGTATCTATCGAATGCAATGTAAGGCAACGCCTTCCAACGCCCTAGACGATTTTCACTTTGAAGGGATTCACAGCAAGTTGAAGGCTGCATTCAGATTCCCATGAGTTAGGAGATGTTCCCATGAGTGTTTCATTTCATGTGTTCATATTAGAATCTATGTGTTACTCTTCTGAGCTACCACTGATGCACCAAAATGTTTTTACAATGATCCCTACCAGAACTTGAATGGGATTATCTTTGCCTCGCTGTCCTGTACAACAGCAGTGCTTGGAACAATCTTGCTCTATCAAATCGAAAAATGTCTCTCCCCGCACATCTCTGTTTCATCCTGTGGAAATGGGCGCTCTTGTTCTGTCCGCCCTTCCCATCTCTGGGACAATATATTTGGGAATCGCTTTGTACATACAGTTTCGACCGGCCTCCCTGTAACATTCTGCCCGTTACAAGCATTCTCCTTGTGCTGAGCCACGGTGTAGATTCACCGCCTGCCCACCAACAGCCATCCCTTGCGCTGAACGGCTGGAAGCAACTTCCGATGCACAAAAATATTCTCCCTCAGATCACAGGTAGTGATGGCAGGGTGTGCATCAAGTGCCAACACAACGGCATTCGCCCCAGCGTTGGTGATGTCAGTTCCAGAGAGCGCCATGTGCTGTAGATCGCCGAGGCATGGTAGAATTGCTGCCAGGGTCTGTGCACTGTCATCTGCCAGTGGATTCTTGCTGAGTCTGAGTATCTGAAGGCCTGAGGCCCTCGGCAACACCCGGGCAAGGGTTACGGCTGCGTGATGCTGTGCCAGATGACAGGATGATAAGTCTAGCTCCTGAAGGTGTGGCATGTTGGATATGCACGCCAGAAAGTCTGCTGGTAGGTCACCTAGCCACAAATGGCTCAGGTTCAACCGCTTCAAGTTCTTCAGAGTGCACAGCGCAGTGTACAGAGCATTCGCTTCAGAATGGGACAGCTTGTCACATGAAAATCGGAGGTTCTCTAGATTTGTAAGCTTGTGGAGATGCCAGGAAATCTCTTTGAGAGAGTCATCATGTTGATCATACAAGAACACACACCGGAGGTGTAGTGAAGCGAGCCCAGTATGCTGGCTCAGGCTGTGAAACAGCAGTCTAGCTGACACCGGCCTGAGGCCAGAGTCTTCATGAAAGAAGTGCTTCAAGCTGGCAGGTGTGTGTCTCTGTAGGGACTGTGCAAGAATCTGTGCTCCAGCCATCCCATGATCTCCACCAGCCATGCTACACCCACGGAGGTCCAAATGCTGCAGATGGGGGAACTTTGCCACCGCATGAGCAATACTAATGGTTGCTGATGCAGGCATACGGCATGCATTCATGCTGAGATGCTCCAGTTTGGAGAGACGTAGCCATGCAGCTGCCAATGTGTTGCTTCCATGAGATCCCACCTTGTTGCCACCAAAGTCAATGTGTCTTAGGTTCACCAAGTGTTTAAATGCAGGAGCAAGGGCGTGTACAGTTTGAGAGGAGATTGCATTGTGAGAGACGTTGATAGCCTGGAGGGCTGTGAACCGAGGAAGTATGGATGCGAGGGCTTTTGTGCCTTGAGATCCACCTAAACTGTTCGCACTGAGGTCCAGTGTAACAAGGCCAGACATCCAAGAGGATTTTGGAGAAGCATCTAGAAGTATCTGCAGAAGCTCCATCTGATCTGCAGATACAGATCCATTCTTAAGAGTCAGAGAGCGCAGCCCGGAGAGTCGCGTCAGCGCGAAAACCATGTATGATTGGCAGTCCCTATCGGTACATTCTGGTAGAACGGCACTGAAGCAGAGCTCCTCCAGTTGATTGCACAGCTGAAGAGCCTCATACAGCTTCCAGCTGCCAATGTGTGCCGTAGTGGTGGCGACAGTGTCATGTTTGCTGGGTTCTACACCCTTCAAGGTGAAGCTGCGAAGGGAAAAGAACGTCTGCAATGCCGCTGCAGTGGCTGCAACAACTGGAGGACTGCACACTCCGCCATCTAGTGCCAGTGCAGTGAGGTCATGGAGGTTTGCCAGTGCGCTGGAATAACACGAAACTGTTGACTCACTCCATGTGGTGCGGCCAGATGTGGTAATGCTCAGCTCCCGTAGAGTACTGAACGTTGCAGCAGCTGTCAAGATCTTCTGGACGCTTCTCGATGCTCGTCCCACTGTCAAAGGCATGCCTGTGGAGCTCTTGAGGGATGATGGATTGATGGAAAGAGACTCCTTTGATGCTATTGTAGGGAAGTATGCACATAGTGCAAGTGGGTGTGCTGCTTCAGGCAGTGCTTCAAGACAGCGGCACACTCCCTCCTCGGAAGCCCTGATCACAGCCACAAGTAGATGGGTGGGCAGATGTTGTAGAACCTGCAGGCTGTGGAGAGTTCAGTACATGGTGCTACATCTGAAGGATCAACCAGCCTCCCATTCCATTGCCCCGTAATCACAGCAGCAAGCAGCACAGGATCATGCGGAAAGGAAGGTGCAGCAGGACTGGAAGACAAGTGGTGTGAAATAACAGATGTGACAAGTGCGTACCTGTAGTTTGTGCTGCATTCCACTTTCTTCCATGATGGTAGACATCTGAGTGTCTGTGCGGGTCACCAGCTGAGAGTGGAAACTGGAGTTTGAAGCAGAGGACAACATGCTGTCTGTCATATGTGAGTGCAACACGGAAGACTGGGAGTGCATAAAGGATGGTGACTCAGCTGGTGAGTTCAGCCCATCCCCAAGGTTACCAAGATGCAGCTCCAGGTCTAGCGTTGTGCCGGCCTGCTGCTCCTGCATCATACGGCTTACTTCAAAGTGCTGCCCTGTCGTGTAAGCATGCATGCCGACATCCTGCCGGAGAAAAAGCTGGTGGTAGTGCATCTGAGCTCTATTGGTGTGAATCGCGCACATGGATGCAGAACGGCATCAAATCTATGCTGTGCTGGTAACGAAAACGGGACTGATTCGAAACGAGACATGAAAATCCTTACGTGCAGAAGTATGAAAAGGGGCGGCATTGCATGAAACCCTTGAATCAACCTAGGTACACAACGAAGTCGAAGAACAGACAAACAGAAGAGGAATGCACACTGGAGCATCTACCACCCAGAAAGGCTGAATAGGGCCATCATCAGTAGGGGCAGGCAATCCAGGAGATGCGGGCTCTAGAGCATCAGAGTGCGAAGGCCCAGACTCGTGCTCTGGCAGTGTTCCTGTGATGCTTAGTAGTCCATCACGGCTTGACTGTTTGGGAACACTGCCTACAAGCGCTTTCAGGCTCTGCATGCTGCTTGAGGAAGCATGCTGGCCCTGTAGCACATGCAAAAGCTGATCAGGCAGGCTTGTTGATGAGACAGGTTGTACATGGCATGGCTCGATGTATACAGCTCCAGCACACTGCACGCACTTCTGCACAGAAAAATGCGCACCATATGACTGAAGTTACCAGTCCGCAACATATCAGGCATGGCTGCAATGTGCCCAGCAATCAGGGGCAGCACAGCAGCCCGCCCTGACGTCTGCTTGTGCATGCTTAGTGACGAGTTCAGCTTCGGATGTCCAGAAGCAATTCTAGACACATCCGGAGAGGTTAATTCTTGGGCTTGTTTAGGTGTCTGAGAATCTGTGACCAGAGGACCTTCCTCGTTAGGCCTTCGTGGCAGAGTCTCACTTGTGCTGGCAGACATTGCACGGACAGGTGATGAAGCAACCTGCCCCTGGCGCTCATCAGACAGCTCTTCCAACACTTCAGAAGCCGGCTGGAAGAGCTGCTGGCCAAGCTGCTTGCAGAGCTCGCTCACTGCCTGTGCATCTCCCAAGAAGTCGGCAGCCTGCAGGAATGAATAAGGCTACGCTATCTACAGATGGATCTTATTCTTTGCTGAATGCCACTCCTACATTTTCCGCACCGTAAGTACCGTTCAAATCTTGCTACCCTGCTTTGCGCTTTGTGTGCTAGCCACTTGGCACCTAAAAGGATCACTGCTCAGACACAAGTGCTGGGATCGGCGTCATTCAACGACACACCAAGAATTCGGCAGCATCATTTTCTCAGTTTGTGTAAAACTGCTCTGTGCGCCTGCACGCACTGGTCCTTGCCACCTAAGGTATCAGGAAGATGGCGAAAGTAACCCCGCGGGCCCCGATGAGCATACAACGTCACAACACGTACAGGAATTGGAGCGCACGTTAAGCATTGGTATAGCAGCATTCATGCTTTGAATTGCAGCACTTTCCTGCCGTATGAACGCAATCCATGCCTGCAAATACCCATAAGGCAACTGGATGGACAACTGCGGAGGGGTTGCACCACTATTAACCATCGGAAACAGCAGATTACTTCTAGACAACTCGGCAGAGCTGATCGACGTGCTGTAGTCTCCAATAAACACCTCGAAGTGCGCCGGACTTCCCCCCCCGCGAATGATGGCCACTGCTTCCATCGACACGAAACCGACAATTTGTGTGTGAAATTAAACCTTGCAAACGCTGTTGATCCTGCAGAGCTATATGAAGTACGCCACGGGATAGATGACTGGGCGCATGCAGATGAGATGAAATGTGAAACAGAACGAAACAGCCCAACCCGTAAGAACGTGCAGACAAAGCAAACTCAAAATAAGTCTTCGAATGACAAGAATTGGCACACACACCTGCAGCGGAGTAAGCAGACTGAGAGGGATATTGGGGTCTGAATGCGTTCGTTTGCATGTACCTAGAACTGGTGACTGATGGTTGATGTGGCCTCCCCACGCGTGTGCCAGCAGACGGAGGGAAGCGATGCTTCTACCCTTGTGCGTGCAATTCTATGTGCGACCCTATGTCCTTGTCGATAGGTATATGCAAGGTGGTCTGTCTTGTCCCAGTTCAAATTCAACCAAAGTGTCATTCGAAACAGCGAGCAGGAAGCGCTACAGGTCGCTGTTACTTCAAGCCGACTCGTTCCACCGTTTAAATTCATAATGTTCTCACCAGGGTTGTCTGAAACATAATCTATCTCATCGATACGACTTCTTTTGGAGGGCACATTTTGTTAGGATTTCGGCACAGTGGTTCCGCGGTGTGCATCGCTTCTTTTGAACAATATTGATAGGCCGTATAATCAACTCAAGACGATTCCTCCGCAAAATTTTCCTCTTTGTTAGAATGTACTGATGGCGCACCGCCGATCCGTTACCCTGGTTTATTTGTGCAGTGACTTGCAGCAAGATCAGGCCCGTCCCAAGCTGATATGTGGTATGTGACTACAAAGTCAGTTTGGCAGCGTGTGATGAAGTGCTGCCCGTTCTGAGTGCTCTGTTGAGAAGTGTGCTTGACTTCGTGCATTGCCACCGCCTGGGAAGAGTAGGAAGCGGGTGTATCTGCGGAGGATTGCTCTTCAATAGAGCAGCGAACGCCTGGAGTTCGTAAAGATGGCGGAATGCATCATCGCCTCGTCTACTTCCATGCAGAACAGCCATCTGCTTCCAAGTCCTTGATGTATAGAGGAGTTGGAGCTTCTCAGACTTCAGAGCCACGAGATCTAGAGCAGCTTCATCACAATGGTAATGGTCTTCTATTCCCAGGCAATCTCTGTCCATTGAGATCCCCATGACTTTTGGTCGTGCAGGAGTCAGAGGCCGAGACAGTCGCCTTGAGGCATCGAGCCAAGCCCACAGCTGTCTCTCTGTCGAAAAAGGAGTGTGCACTGATTGTAGAATACTTCCAGGAGGACTTTGTAGCTCTTCCAGATGGGAAGTATGGCGATCTGAAGGGATCGTCAACTAAAACTAAAAAAGTGAAGATCAAGAACGATCTACTTAACAATGTAGACAATCTAGTACAAGAGCTTCTCAGCAAGTCAAAGTGGATGAAGCCAATATCTGAAGATGTGAAAGCAAAGTTGATTGAACTGCGTGATCGTGAGGAACAGAGCAGAGCGACGCGCAAGGCTGTAGGGGACACCTCTGATGCACTGGAGGCCCAGGATGCGTCTAAAAGATCCATTACAGCGGGTCAACTGCCTAAGGGCAACGATGATGGGAGGCATCGCCGCCGAGAGGGTGGAAAGCATCATCATAAGTCCAGGGTTGAGAAAATTTCCAGTACGCTTATACAGCTCCATGCTGCAAAGTAGTGTACAAGGTTCAGAAGAGTATTGTATCATGTGTGGTTAGAGCTGACGTTCTTTAGGTGTGTGGGAAGCTGGCTCCAAGTGATTAACAACGAATCAGGAAACAAAGCGTGTACTTTCTTCTATGACAAGGAGGGAGCAGGCAATGAACAATTTCTGCTTTTCTAACATGCGAATTGTTGATTTGTTTGCAGTTGCTGATGTATGCAGGTGAGAACAAGGCTGCCAAGAAGGGGTGGATGGCAGCAGAGCGTCAAGAGCAAGTGGAGAGACAGCGAAAGTTTGAGCACCAGATCTTTGCATCTCAGACCAGCAAGTCTCAAACTGCTGAAATTGCTCAGCTTGATGACTACATTGAGTCCCTTTATGAGGATGATCATGTGTGACTCCTTGCTACTGCCCCAATTCCTGAGTGTACACACCATGGCTGCAGCGTGTGCCTGCTCAGCAGAGATCTGCACTATGTTATCTACCTTGCTCAGGAAATGAAAGAAATGTTGCACAAGTTTGTTCAGGGACGCATACAGTCATACTCGCTGCTCTGAACTCAAGCGGCGATGCATGTACATGCAGGCCACTAAAGTCAACGGACTAGCTCTCATATCAAATCTCTTTCGCCAAACTTCGCATTTTCCCACCTTGATTACCAAGGATGGGCTGCTGAAGCTTTTGGCCCGTACTCTTGGTGAGGATGGTAGAAAGAGCACTGATGTTGCGATCAACACTATAGCCGTGTTCTTTTCCCTATCTAATTTCCGAGACTTGCACTACATATTTGATGACCATGCCATCATGCCCATGGTGATGCAGCTTGTGGAGCTGGAACTGAAGAGGACTGACCTGCGCACCAAAGAGCAGGGCATGGCACCGTCAGAAATAGCATCCATGGTAAGTATGTTCCGAAATATGATACGCATATATGCACCTGATCATCACTGGATTAAAAACCTTTCCCTCCTTTTTTCTTGTGAGGTTGTCAGCGTAGCTAGCATTGCCTTCCCATCTTGCATCAATTGGCAGATCATGCACATGGGCACACTACACACCACAACGCCAGGAGTCGCACTACAAGACACAATCTGCACGCGCGAGTTCTTGTGCCAGTCATTTTATGGGTTGAAGAACAGATAGATTGCTTGGAAATGGCGAATTTGTCGTCTTTGGGGTAGTGCAGCATCTTCTCCGCTTTGCAAACCAGTTGTCCAGGCTCAGGGGTGCAGGTGATGGAGGCGCAAAGCGGGGACAAGCCGATTTCTAAGGAACAGAAGTACATGATCAATCAGATAAAGAAGCAAGACCGCTTGCTGTACCTGTGCTTTTATCTGCTCCTGAATCTTGCAGAGGATATGAGCACGGAGCGCCTGCTGTGCCAGAACAATCTGGTGAAGTACCTGTGTCGTATGCTGGAGCGTAGTAACGTTGAGCTGCTCATCCTGGCTGTGATGTTCCTCAAGAAGCTGTCAATTTACAGTGAGAACAAAGAAAAGATGCTCAAGGTGTTGATGCCTTCTTTCACTTGCAATGCTGCAACATATGTCCTTTTTCGTCTTGTTAGTACGCCTAAGTACAGATATCTGGGGAAGTTGCTTAGCCATGAAGGATGAAGCTCGTTCTGCTCAGAGCTGGGAATGTGTTGCAGTATGGCATTATGAAGAAGCTCTTCAAGTTCATGCCAGTGCACAGCCCAGTGCTTATGATGGCGTTGCTGAGGCTGCTACACAACCTCTCTTTCGACAGCAAAATTCGAGAGGACATGGTGGCCATCGGCTTCATCCCAAAGCTCTGTGAAATCATGCACAGCAGAAGGTGTGTTTTGTTTGCTACCAAGCGTAACTGAAGGACCTGCTACCTCAGTACAGTGTGAGACCTGTAAGATGCTGCTTGTTCGCATGAGTCTTGTTCGCATGCGTTGTTCGCGTGAGTCAGGCTGTGTAGAGTATCAAGATTATGACCGCAGAGTCGGGTCTTGGTCAGCACTGAAAGGTCGTATACAGTTACATTCTATCGGGGCAATCTACCTGACTGACACGAATCACTGTTAAGAGGGGGCCATGTGCGGTGAAGGTTCCAAGCGGTGTGCCTGGGCATCCTGTATCACATCTCAATGGAAGACTCCCACAAGTCACTGTTCGTGTACACACATCCACCTGCAATGAGCACCATATATGATCGCCTCTTGCAACTGAATAGTGAGGAGCTCCGAGCAGAAGCAGAGCTCATCGCACTCGCAGTCAACCTCACTCAGAATGCACGATGTGCGACCCAGCTCGTTGAGGGTGGCAAGTTCGATCGACTCATGAAGCATGCATTAGATCTTCAGGACGATCTCCTCTTCAAGATCATGCGGAATGTGTCACAGGTGCCCTGCTGCTGCTGGCATTGCGTGCTTCTGTGCCTTTTGATTACATCTGCTTTAAGGGTGTTTTCTGCTGGTTCTCCAGTTTTAACTGCACAGTTCCTTTACTTCTCTCCATGGTTTCTTTGCGGACTGTGGATGAGTCACACCGGGTACTTCTTAGCTGTAAGGTGGCTTTACTGGTGGCACAGCAGGGTAATCCTGTGTGGCCGCAGTTGTGAAGCTCGTGTTGTGAATAAACATATCATGCTCAATACCGTGATATTTGAGCACAGGTAGATGATAAAGAGTTGAAACAGCGCTTTGGACCATACGTGGATCAATTGATCCTCATTTTGAAGAGCGATCCCAAGGCGGAGCTCTTTGTTGAGGTGTTGGGCTGCCTTGCGAACCTCAGCTTGCCGAAGTTCAACTTTGGTGAACTGGTCCAGCGACATGATCTCCTCAACTTCCTCGCTGACTTTGCAAAGCCTGGCATGGTCGAGGATGATATCCTGCTGGAGGTCGTCATGTTTGTTGGTACGCTATGATATGCTCAGACACCTCCGAGCGACAAAGTTGTATCGAACCCTCCAGTTGTACTCTTGCCATTGTGGTTGCATGCTTCGTGTATTGGGTGCATGCTTCTTAATTGGAGTCTCTTGCCCCATAGAGCATACCAACAGGAGCAGAAGGATTGCTACCTGGAGGAACCTGTTTTGTCAAGAGATCTTTAGGGATATTTTCAATATGTGGATCCCTGTGATACAGGGGTGCTGTGCAATGAGAATACTGCGGAGCAGATAGATAAGTCAGGGCTTCTTCAGATGCTGTTCCACCACATGGGGGACAAGAAGGAGGATGACGAGTTCGTGCTGCAGATCACGTACACCTTCAGCAAGCTGCTCAGCTTCTCAGCTACTGCACAGCGACTCCTGGATGAGACAGATATCGTGTACTACCTTGTGGACCTGCTCCAGGACAAGAACAAGGAGGTGTGGTAGCATCACAAGTGCCAACCTCGAGGCCAAAACGCTCAGTGTAGCTGCTGGCACCCACCTGTCACCCCTGATTGGACAACCCATGCATGATCCCATACAAAAGGCGGGCTTTGCTTACCGCGTGGACGTGGTTAGCTTGCATCCACTAACGTGGTGCCCAGGAACAGGGACATGTTGGACAATTGGCAGTCGTGCATGACTCACCTTCTCTCACCAACGCTGTACACTGGCTCGCTACCATCAACAATGATTCCTACCGTAATACTCGATAGTACTTTGCAACGATGTGTACTAATAGCAGCTGTGCACTCGTCAGCGACCTTGCTTGCTTGGAGCGGACCGGCACTGACCCCCAAAACATCGCAGGTCCGCAAGCATGCTGACAAGGCCCTGGAGACTCTTGTGGCCCATGATCCAAGCAAGGAAACCATGATCCGCGAGCTGAAGTTCAAGACGTTCAACCAGGAGTGGCTTGACTTTGTCGATCAGAACGTGGACACCATCAACATGTCCCCCCGCTCCCCCATGTCCCCTCCACCACATGAAGCCCTCATGGGCCTATATGATGATGAAGATACTGCCCAGGTTGGTCCTGTCTAAAATGAGCACAACACAGTCACGCGTACCTGCAGTGTCGTGCACATGTGCGTGTGCGAAGAAACCATCGCATGCGACTGCGTGTTGTCACGCAGATTCTGGGCCTACTGGATGGCAACGGCGGCCGGCCTCCTCTCGCTCCCAAGGGCGGCGCTTCAGCAGTGGGTGTGCAGTCTCCTGGCACTGAGGACATGGCTGCAGACGTGTCAGGGGATGAGAGCTGTGGCGTCATTATTGACGATCGCAAGATGTTGGGTGCTGATGAGGAGGTTGTTGTGGATGACCTGGCGCAGGAATATGGTGTGTGAAGAAAAGCTCACGATCACATAGTGTGCAATAGCACCATGCCTGGTTTCATCTGAAGGTGCCGCCCTGCAGCCCCTTGACTGTGGGACGGTGCTTCATGGGTCTCATGGAGTGGCTTGGAAACCTCTTGATCCTCCAGAAAATTTGTGTGTCCAGATAAGCACATATTGTCTGGACATTCCTGAACATGGCCTGCCGGTCCACTAATCTTCAGGAGCCTGAGGCACATGATGAGTGACACTGGGGCAACAAACTCTGGGTGGTGCAAACCATGCTGCTTCCGCCAGCCTTGTCCATACTAGTAGCAACAGAGTAGGATGCCCGATGAACCACATTGCAGGCTTTCGATGTAGATGTACACTGTAGAGAGGGCCTGATGGATTGGTGAACGTTGCGTGCATAAATGTTGTGAACATCTGACATGGACAGGGTTTGACTTAGCCAGAGTCAGGAGTGCTGTGACCACACTGTTCATTGAAATATCATTCACGACAGCGCAGCAGAGCTAATCCTTGATGCAAGTGGCTGAATCTCTGGGCTGTCTGATTTGCGTCATGCTGTGTCTGGCTTGATTCTTGAGAATACATGAGCATGCCATATCTGCACACGAGGAAACTTGTTATGCAGTGCACTGCATTCAGTCCTCTCAAGTGCTATTGACAAGAATTATCCAGAGCATTACACAACAATACAGTGCTATCTGCTATGTATCCCAACCACATGGCAGCATTCATTTCTTCCAAGTCGATATGGAGGGATGCTCACCGCCCGTACACTCTGGAGCTCTACTGGGTTGATGAACGTCAAAGTCTCCCACCCTTCTGCTGCAGGCCGGTGCTTTTTCACCACCACAGAGATGTCATCTTGTGTCAACGGCTTTGTGCACCAGATGTTGTGGTGCTCAATGCCAGGCTCACACGCATAGGGGAAATCCTGCACAGGCTTTCTATCACACCATCTCGATCGTGTACACCATAGTGACACCAAGCATGAAAACTGTGCAGTCGTGCTGCGGAAAATCTTTCTGAATCTTGAAGAAGAAAACCTTCATCCTGAAGCAGATAAGCGCACATTTGCAACCCATATGGGCTCCGTCGAAGGGTTGTCAGGAATTTTGACGGTTTTCTTCCCCTGCTCATTCATCTCCCAGTTCCAGCCCCAGATCTTGTTGTACAGGTACGAGCCCATGCCATCCCACTCCTGAAGTTTCTGCATATAATACATAGTCACTGGCGCTCTCCGTCGACTTGGGTACCAGAGCTGAAACACATGAGACCGATCCTGCTGCTCACCATGCAACTCCCGTAGTGGACGCCAGCACGCGCATATTCTACACACGTAGAAGGAAATTCAGTATGAATGGAGGTCAGCATGCTCTCACCTGGCGCCTGAACTCTCTGTAGACCTCGATGTCCACTACAGTCCTGCCCAATGTTCCGAGTGACTCGACAGTGTTCTCCTCCACCTTCTGTTTGAGGTTCTGCCATGACGAGGGCTCGGATACAACCCCTCGCATTTCGTCCACTGGCGGAGTCGCGTGCAGCTGGGAGTGACTGCTGCGAAAAGCTCTGCTTCCCGTTTTTACGGCAGGCTTCTGCCACCTGGCTAGGCGCACTAGAGCGCATATCATAGCCACAAACGCGACTGAAAAGCACGCATGGGTTAGAAATATGCTGCAGCCAAGTTTGACATTGACGATTGTCCTGAGTCAAGGCGATGCTGGACGCGTCCACCAGAACCTCACAACGCATATGTTGAGTATATGCCCGACGCTTACCAATAGCTGAAGACTTGGATGACTCCACGGCGTGATGCGGTGTGCAGATTTCAATCTGAATGGCTGGTGGGTACAATGGGCATGACGCATGCAGAAAGCCCTCGAACACCATTTTTCTCTTCTGGTGCAATAGACTATCTCGAGATACTGCTCATTTCATCTGCCCAAAGTGTGCAGGTTTACACTTCAAAGAAAGCAGGCCTAACCCTGTAATGCTAGTCGATCTTCACTGCTGCATAAATGGTCCGTACGAAATAGAGGCATGCTAAGAATCCAATGGTGCCGGTGATGCAAAAGAAGCCATACGAAATCACCAGCATGTACCCGAAATACATCAACATCGGAACGGTCTTGGTGATATCCAGCTTTGTGTAGAAGTAGAACGCCGAGTACAGGAACAGATAGAATGCAGATGACCCCGAGGTGAAGTAGGACCTCCACCACCACCTGCAGCACACAAGACAGGTCTCGAACAAGAACACAACTGTGACTAATCATAATCGCAAGTTCTCGCCAAGCATGCTGGCAAGGATCATCATAATGGCACTGCTACGTCACTTGACAGACTCTAATGGTTCTTCAGAATGAAGTCTCCTTCTCTGCCCCTTGGGGTTGCAATGAAAGCTACTCCAGCAGCACCAAAAACCTCCAGCCATGAGGTCTAGCAACCAGACCAGCCCTCAACACAGCCTGGGTTTTCCATTCGTGGGCAGCTCTGGACGTTTCATGCAAGAGACATGTGTGTTGGGAGTGCATTCACTGAACGGAACGATGCAGTGTGCAGCACAGGCACAATGATGGTGCCCCAGATCAGAGCAGTACTCAAAGATCAGACCAGTACTCAACTGCGTGCCTGTTTGACAAGAACAGGGGTAGCATGAGCATGCACAAAGTGATCCTAGTACAAGTAGGCGCCATGTGTGGTGGGTGTCATAGGAGCTGATGCTCTGCAGTGCAGCTGTGCACATGTCCAGGGACAGCTCCCTCACTTGACACTAGGCCATTCTACACGCAAGGATTGATGCGCGTTGAATGTAGCAAGGCATACACTCATGGACTGTGGCTGGTGCACCTGTATCCTGACAGAATCTCACGGTGTGAACTTGCAAATGTGGCCCACCCAGCAGAGAAGCAGGCTGAAGGACCTAACAGGAAGGTAGGAATGTGGTGACATGGGGGCGCACCGGTAGTCCTCCGAGCAGAGCTGGAAGTAACACAGCACGATGGTGATCTCCATACACGTGATGATGAGGATCAGGAATACAAGAGCAAGGAAGCCGAAGATGTAATAGAACTTGTGCAGCCATATGGATGTGAGGATGAAGAACAGTTCAATGAACACCGCTCCAAATGGCAGAATGCCCCCCACCAGGCAGGAGAAGACTGGCTTCATGTACCACGGCTGCTCTGGCACCTGCACATCACCTCAGCTGAAGCCACCTTGGTCATGGTCTGCAGCAGGGAAGCCGCTGCTCGGCAGCTTGTTGATAGAATGCCAGCTCACACTGAACATACGCATGTGTGACGGCCAGAGAGCATGACAGAGTGGCCATGGCACTCAGGAGGAGAGGTACAGCTCCATCTGACAGGAGGCAGCAAGGGCAGCCACCGCGGCATTCATCAGGAGATCTTGGACAAGGAAAGGAATGAGCTGGAGAGAGATATAGCGTGCCTGGCGCGGGATCTTGTTCGTTCTGACAGGTTCTTGATCAGGTGCACGCTTGAAGCCAAAGTATGAGCCGGTGAACACCAGAGGCAACGAAACTCCGAACCAGAGGAAGCACAGAGCAAACAGGGTGCTGAAAGAGACTGCTCCGCTGCTGTCTTGGCCCCAGATCAGGATGTTAAGGGTGAAGAAAACTATGGAGGCAGCCCCTGGGAACATCAGTGCCGTCCTGAGAGTCATGTGCCGCCATGCATCTCCCCTCACCTGCACCACACCAACACATGCATAATGCAACGCACCCAGCTGCACTCATCACAGACGGCGGCAATGTCATCGGTTGTGTTTTGAACTGCTTAAAGAAACCATAGTTCCTGCCGACAAGACGCCTAACAGCAGTGCACACCTACCGCTTGGGAGTGATAGGGAACGACTGTTTGCGCATTGTAGTAACACAAGATAACAGTGCAAGCATTTGGGCAAGCAGAGACAGAGAAGGGCGGCGGCAGCACACCTGCCTGTAGAGGCGGCCGGCGGCATAGCCCCCAAAGAGGCCCATGAATACAAACAGCAGCAGCATCGCAGACATGAGGCCCCCTCGGTTAGCAGGGGACAAGAACCCTAGAACTGCAAACACCTGCAACCACATCACATGTAACAAGCCGAAATCCAGCTCACTACTGCTGCGGCTGCTGCAGCATGCTACCAGCCTCCTTATACACACGATGGCCGCAGCGACAGCACGACTGAGTTACACTTCCCTCCTAAGGGCGAGTGAAGGTCATCATGAGAGTGGGAAAAAAAAACCAAAATCCACATGAATGGGGAAACGCAGGCGCAGATGACACCTCATTCTTTGAAATACAAGTACTAGTTATAAATAAAGATCATAAAGGCAAGATTGCATGGCCAGGATGTGATTCACACACCATGGTGACCAGCGCCATCCCAAGCAGCTGCACCCCGGTCCCGACATAAGTTGCAAGCTGAGAGGCATGTGGGGGGGGTCTGAACACGTCCCCATGCACCAGCTTCCACCCTGTCTCCTCCTGAGCTTCATCTACACTCTCAAGCTGGTTGTACTTCGCGATATCACGGTGCAGTGTGCGCAGCATGATCATGGCCACCATGCCTGTGAGGAACAACACGATCATGAGAGAGTTCACGATGCTGAACCAGTGAATCGGCTCGTCGTGCATGAGCAGGTATGTGTCCCAGCGTGATGCCCACCTGATGGGGGACTCCTGCACAGCCACAGCGTGATCACTTGGGAGCACACACCACATTGCACATTTGCAAGAGAACCAAGCAAGAGAGTTACATCACTAGCAGCCACGGAAAAACCACGGATCAACAACTTTTCTTCCTAATGCAATTCCCTGGTGCCAGATCTCCTGTACCTCGGGCACCGGTTCCCGAATACGGCAGTGTGAACACATCGCAAACTCTGATGCACAGATGCATCATACAGCATACAGTCACTAGAAGTCAATAGAGATATCAAAAGCGCATTGGCTGTCCTTGTTTAATCTCGTTTCAGCTGTCCTCCTGGTTAGTGCACCGGCTGCCCCAGTAGCAGGCTCAACTGCCTGGCAATGTACTGCTGGCTTGTGGCACGTGTACCTGTCAGCTTGTGTGTGTGAAGATGTGATACTTGATGTCATAGTGCTTTCATTGCCGTATTGGCAGGTTACCAGGGAGTGCTTCGGGCCTCTAGAAGTCAGCACTTGGATGAAGTGGGAAGAGGGGTGCCCAGAGCCACGCATGCAGCATTGAGCAGCAAACTGATGCTAGTTCACCCATCAAAGTGGACGTGGTTGCTAACAGCTGCACATTCTGGTACGGTACGTCAGGGAAGCAGCGCACGATAAACAGGGTGTCGTATGAAAAAATGATCTCCTCGTCTACCTGCACAACTTGCGGCTCGCCGTCGTGCATGACGTACGACATGCGCTGAGGGTTGCATGTGCTGAGGGGTGGGGGTGGGGATGGGCCCTCAGAAGGCCAGTCTCCCTCATACTGGTGATTGATGCTGAACGGTTCCACCTCAAAGCCGACGATTCTCGCAAGCTGCGTGGCTTTGTTCAAGTTAATAAGGATGCGGAACCTCAGATGATTGTGCAAGTATGCCTTGGGCTCCTGCTCTTCATCCTGAACCACATGAGAATCATGTCGGTGTTGATGCCAGTGCAATCTACTCTGCCGGGCTCGCACTGCAACACCTAAAGAGTGATAGAAAGCAGTGGCACAAAGATCTTGCATGGTTTTGAGCCCCGCACTTCTGACGGGATCAAGTATCCAACCGGAAACCCTCGGTCGTAGTACTTGACCTCTTCTTGCTTGTCTTCTGTTGCTGCTACGGCCCTCCATCGAACCATTGCAACGGGAAGATTGTCCAGGATCCTGCAGAATCAGAACGCCTGAGGGGGTTTCAGTTCAAGAGATTTGACCTGTGGCAAGAACAGCTGGTGAGGGCCGCACATGTTCACCCGATAATCCTCCTTTATTCTGGTCTGGAACTGTTTCGCTTCATTCTCAGAAAGGGATGGGGTGCGGCACAGGAACTTGCACTGCTCATCATTTCGCATAGACAACTGCAACAGACCCAGGTGGTTCGTACCTAGCCAGAGTCACCCCCAAGATGCAACATCCACACACTTGATCCGCAACAAAATCATTTGATATGCTTACCTCGTACAATGAATTTACGATGCGATCGCCCCGCAAGACTTCTCCCAGGTTCTCTGCCGAAGACATGATCTTCTCCGGCCGACAGTATGGCAGCGAGTAGTACTCATAGGGCAGCTGCGTTTTAGCAGAGCTAAGTTTGTTCACTTTGAGGCCCGTGATCTGCTTGTTCTGCATGCACAGCTCACACCGATTGCAGAGACTGTCTCTGGTGCCAACAAACAGTGGCAATGAAACCTGCAACACACCTTTTCATAGTCTTGAGGTGCTACACCAGGGAGGTAGAACCCCGATATGGGAGACAGAAGTGTCCCTATCAAACACACAAGTAAGGCCAACGCCATCTTGAGCTTCAGGCTACACTGACAGCATTTCCAGGCGCGGAAACGTCAGTGGCAATATAAACAAGCTTCCCTTGTGCTTTAGCAAGCCACGCAAGGGACATGTTTTGGAATTCTGGTCGTAGCAAGGGTCGTAACAAGCTTCTCCTTTCAGTGCACTGGCGTGGCGAGGTGCGAAAATGGTGCGTATTACAGCATGTAATCCTGTGTTTCCCGCCACCATTGCATGCACAAGGGAGTAATCTCTCGATCGCTCGAGAACTTGGCATCAGACACACATGCCAGTGCTGCAGAGCTAGCACGGTTGCACAAGGCACTAGTATGCACAATGCAGTGAGGGGGGTGGACACTCTGCCCTGTCAGAGGGACAGGTGTGCACGCGGGCAACTTGGGAGCCTTTCTGCACTTCTGTAACCACAGGGAGGCATACCAGTATCCGGAGAAAACGAGAGAGCCCTCCACATTAGCGTAGATCTATTCTCTTTTCGTTTGTATGCCATGCATAGCTACCGCGTAGGCTGCTAGGGTTAACACCGAAACCACACGGCAGTGTTATAGATTTGGGGGATCAATTCCTCTGGAAGGGAATTTTTTTATAATCCCAAATTTAACCCCTGCTTTTTCGAAAATGAAGACCCTTCAAATCCTCCGCGGAGGATGGGTTTTAGAAAATGTAACCACTGTCCATCCTCTGCAGTGGATTGATTTTGCAGAATGTGCCGACGCAATCCCCCAGTTTTTATACGTTGTCGCCGCTGCAGAGAATCTGCAGGGTGCATGTAAAAGGTGCTGGGTTCATTCCAATGTAGACCTGAACGATCAGCACTTTACGGTGAGTTAGTGATTGTAACATTTGTCATGTGCTCCACTCTGCGGAGCTCCACCCAAGATGCCAGCGCAAGACGTAGGTCCAGAATGTGTTTCCGGATTCTTTGCCCACGGGGTTTGTTGCCGGTTGCTCCATGTGTTTGATGTTCTCTAGCTCTAGCGCCGTTGCGAATGTCTTGCTGAGTGAACAACCTCCTGCTGTGCCATGTGATGGATGTACGTCTGTAACTTTACATAGATGTGTATGTACCATGTATACACATACAGTGTCAACATGCCCCCAGATCCAGGCGCGCTGCAGCAGCCACGCTGGCGCTCTCGTGCTCTAAATTTCTTGATAGCAGCTCAAGATCCTCCCCCTCCTCTGCCTTGTCACGCGGAACCACAGTGGCAGGGTTCTGCGCTGGCGGAATACTGATGGAGCAGGCAACTCCTGCTACAGCCACCATGATGACTGCAAGCCCAAGAATAGGGGCACCTGGGAAGAAATGAGGGCCTCTTTGGGTGAAGTAGTTGAAAAGCGCTGAAAACAGAAGTGGCCCGCAGCCTTGAGCCACTCCTCTTGCAGCAAACAGCGCCCCCTGCGATGATGGCACAGCATGAGGCGGTTGCAGCCGATTCATAAAATAAGAAGGTAGTTGTGGGATGCACTGGTTGCTGGGAAACATACAACGGATGCTCTGCACAGCATGGCTGACACTCGAGGGGACTCACTGGAGAGCAGGTGGTTGCCCACTGTCTCAATGCACGTTGCAAGCATGCTGCGGCAGCACATACCTGCACTTTGCCCTGCTCTTCAGGCCCAGCATGAACAGATTTGACAGCCGAGATGACAGGAAAAGACATGGAACCGGGGGAGCCGATGACCATGGACAGGTACACCGCCCACGCGCCCAGCGCAGGCGCCAGCACGAGGCCCAGCATCTGAGTTGCACTGGCAATCAATGACGCCACAAGAATCCACTTCTCTGGCAGCACCTTCAGAAGTGCTGGAAGCAGCAATCCCTACAACATTGACTGCCACATGTGGCGGCCTGCTTCTTCACAACCGGCAACACCAACAAGCATGCTCGCAGCAGGTATGCAGCATGCACTACACACTCGACATGCAGAAGCTATGCCTAGAACCCAAATTCAAAGTGTCTTTAGCACAAACGTTTGCAGCATGCAGTTAGGTTCGCAGTGGGCAGGCAGGCAGGCAGCAATCAGAGCATGCAGACAAGGGCCTTGCCTGCACAAAGAGGCCACAGACGCCTAGCACCATCAGCACGTTGGCATTCTGCGACGCTGCAAAGCCCATGGTAAGAATGAGATAGTTGAATAGCAAGTCTGTGATGCATTCAAAGACAATTCCAGTTGCGGCCATGATCACCGCCAGTTTGCAGAACAGCTGGTTGCGGGTGAGCACTGCCACAGTGTCCTTGAAGCCCCCATACAGCATCTTGCAGGTGCTAGAGGCTGTGAATGGAGCTGCTGGAAAGCTTTTCATGGGCTTTGCTGTGATGGCCTTTGCCTCGTCTGAGAGCGTCTCTGCAGGCATTCTCAGCTGCAGTTGCCAAACCACATCGACTGATCACTCTTCCCGGTTCAGCTTGATGTCACCATTGCTTAGGTACAATAAGGAATAGTAAGTGTTACAGTTACAGCAGGCACGAGCTTGAGCTGACCCTTTCCACAGGACCGTGAGAACGACAGGCATCGCCTGTGGACTTGAGCAGAGGCTCAGGCCTGCGAGCAGAACAGTGACAATGAATTGACAGTGCATAACATGATCTGCTGATGCAGAGTCGTTTAAAGAACAATAGTACAGGAAACAAACCTGGCATGAAACAGGCGTAAAGAACGGTACTGAGTGCCAGCAACACAACTGATGTGTTTGCAGCTGCAGCAGCTGATAGCAGCCCGCCCACCCCTGCTGCAAGGATCATGGCAAAACTGAGCTCCAGCATGATGAAGGAGAAGAGTGTTGCACGGACTGAAGGCTCAGCGACATCTGCGGTAGATGAAAGCACCAGAGTGAGAGGCGCGATCATGCCCTTCAACCCCTCAATGATGTAGTAGCCTACAAAGCTGACGGTGCCTTGCATGTGTAGATACACAGCAATCCATAGCAGTGGTAGTGAATGGAGCACTAGAGCTGCATACCATGCCTTGAGAGTCAGTTGGCCAAGACGACGTAGCATGCTTGATTACATCATTGTCAGGAACATGGGATCCATGCACCCCTGCGCACCCCAGCAGAGATGCAGCGAGGCATGCACTGCATAGACATGCAGTGATGCCATTAAGCAAGGAAAGATTCATTACATGCCCTTGCGGTCGTGTAATGTATAGCCGTGTGATAGGCACAGGCGCATGGCCCACGAACAAAACATGTGTGTGTTGTCAGAGCTGGGTGAATGCAACATAATGTAAAATAACTCATGACAAGATGCACAATGTACTCTTGAATACATTGTGTGCAACTGGTAGGGTTTGAAAACCCGCTCAGTTGCACCTAGAGCACTCTACGCTATGCAGCACAGGAGAAATGCGTGCAGATACACCTCTGGATTATGGGTACACAGAAGGTACAGGGGCTTCCGGATGCAAGCGCGGAAAAGCATCAGGACTTACATTGACACTGTGAAGTCTCGTACGTTTTGCATCTCAGAATATTAAAAAAGGGGTGCACACATGTTAGAAAGAAAGATTTCCTGCCATAAGAATCGGAGAGCCATCCAACAACCGGAGCTACGGCCAGCCCAAGGACAGCATTGGAGAAGAAGGATGTGATGGATAAGTAGCGCACAGCAGTCCTGCTACCATATGTGCATGCTGCAGGTGCCTCGCCCGCATTGAACTCTCCGCAGTTAATTGCAGCCCCCCCCAACGATGCGTTTGCAAAATAGTTAACAGCGATAGGTGTGATATGAGGACTCACAATAGTAACTGCTACCATCAACAGGAAGAAGCAGACGAACAACAGCCACAGCCTACGCTGCTTCAGAGTTGCTAACACGCTTACCATCCCGCTAAACTACAAACAACTGCAAACAGATATTTTGCTGACAGTATCAGAATGCGAGTTTCGAGCTACCCTCCAGCGGTGATCTCAGCATACCGAATGTCCTCTGTGAGCCACACACAGCATCTGCACACACTACTCACTTTCGCCAGATGCAACGAAAGCCACGACCACAGAACGCTACTATAGAAACTAGCTCACCATTCCGTTCGCAGCTCATGTGTCTGCGAGGTGCTGCTGTGCACACCCATCAATTGCAACCGTTAACGAAAACGAAGCGACCCAGCAACAGGATCCAACATCCCTACACCCTATAGAATCAAGAAGCAGCAATACTATTTCTCTAGCTGTTGCACTGCAGGCTCGTCTGCTGTGATGGCAACGTATGACATCATTGGAAGGCTCGTTGAATTCTCAAGGAAACAAAAGTCAAAGAATTTGAAGCGATGCAGGGAAGGAAGCACGAGTGCACGAGTTCACCCAGACGAAATACCTTCATCTGTATGCGGCTTTCGAAATATTCCGTTCGTGTCGACTGGGCAGTGAACACAGCACGATGACTGCAACGGAGCCTGGTGGACCGCCGGCGTTCCTTCAGCATGCCCTATTGACAGTTAAGGCTTTGGACGAGCGCATCAAGAAGGCACAGTCTCGAGCATGTGCCACACAGGAGCGCGTGCGTCAGGATATTGGCAAGGCTCTGGCATCCAGGTTGGAAATTGTGAAACAACGCAGCCTGAAAATGGGCCCAGCCTTCGCAAGCCTACACGCCCCTACAAATGCTACGGATTCTTCGGATGGAGCATCGCCTGAAACCACACATTTGACTGCCTCGCGGTTAGACAGTCGCCCGTCGGGCAAGGTTAGAGGCTCCCTGTGGGGCCCGAGAGGGGCTCGTGCCAAGGGAGAAGATCAGCCTGCCAAGGAGAACGCACCGTATGCCTCCTGTTACCAACATGAGCGTGTGTCACGTAGTTCGTTGTTTTCTTCCTGCATGTTGATTTGAACAACTGCAGGCTGCACATGCTGCGCCACCATGGTGCACCAGGCTGGCAGGCCCAAGCATTTATACCTTTGGGATATGTGTGCAGGGAGCCCAGCTTCTTGATCGGAGATGTGGTGATTACTGGTGCAGAAGGCGATGAGCTGGCTGCTGCAAAGGCTGCCAACAACCTGCCCCGAAACTTTCACGCCACAGAGACGGACATGATTGCCGCTAGAGATGCAGTTGCGTCCACTGGGCTGTTCTCTGCCATCGAGATGAGTGTTTACCGTGACAGGACAGGGGATGGCCATGTGCTGGAGTTCAGAGTGAAGCCCAATGCACAGTTCAAAGGGCACAGGGTGACAGGCTCACGTGTTCTTCCGGATGGCCTCGTGGATGACATCTTCGAGGGTGCACAGGGTCGTACCTCAGACTTTAACTTATACAATAAGGTGGGGTTTTGAGGCATCTCACAGCTGCCGCTGCACACCGCAGCAGCCACCTCATTCTGTTGCACCTTCAGGTCATGTGCAAGTACAGTAGAAGTTCTGTGTTCTGGTATACTTTTGAACTACTTTAGGATCCATGATGTGGCACACACCTTAGCATCTTTGATGCGACATGCAGGCGGCCATGCGGATAGAGGACTGGTACCGCCAGAATGGCATCTTTGGCAATGTGAAGGACGACATAGACACTCGAAAGAAGAGCCTTACAACAGGAGAGTACGTGTTCGATGTAGAGGAGGTAGAAATTGGGGAAGTAAGGCTCAGATTTGTGGACAAGAAGGGGAACGAAGTCAAAGTGAGCCCCCACACTGCTTCATGCTGATGCATCAGTTCGTTCATTCCAGGAAGGAATGACTCATGGGGAGCCCGCGATGTCATACACCAACGGGGTTCTACAACCCTCTCAACACGTCACAACTAAGACGTACTAGTAAGACGTACTTGTCTCTCATGCGGGCTTGGTCTGGTGAAGCCGCCACTCTTATGCCTTACACCGTTCACTAGTGCTGTGCGCTTAGTGTCAAGTGTCATGCAGCGAGTGCCTGTGCGCAGGGATTCGCAGCCTGCATGTTGACACTGGTTCCGTGTTCCACACATCTCAGGTGCAAGGAAGTTGGGTGTGCAGGGCAAGACAAAATCAGACCTCTTGAAACGCTACATTCGAACAGGCCCAGGAGAGGTGCTGCAGACAGGTGCGCAGCCTCCCCCTCCCCCTTCTGCTTCTGTCACCCTCCAGCTGCTGCAAGCTCTTCCTGTCCCCTCCTCCCCTCCCAGGAGCCCCACCTCGCATGTGGGAGGCCGTCATGTAACCGGCTGCAGCACTGCGCGCGCTCTGCACCGGCCTGCCATCGTGGCGTTGTGCGCAAGCATTGCTCCCGCGCCACTTGTATCCACACAAGGCAATGGTGAATCATGGGATCCGATGATATGTCAAGATAGATCTATGTAGAGATATGGCATGCATGCATGTATGTTGTACATCGCAGCTCTGCAGCGTCTGTCAGCGGGTGTGGAGGCGGCACCTGCGCACAGTGCTACCTGGCCTGCAGACAGGCTGCACCGTGACGTGAAGGAGCTGAACGAGCTGGACGTGTTCGAGTCTGTCAACATCGTGCCCATGGTGCCTGCCATGGCAGCGCAGAGCGGCGGCGGTGATGCTGCAGCAGACGGTGACAAGGGGCAAGCGGTCACTGATCTTGAGTACCAGCTGACGGAGAAGCCCAAGTTTGGGTCATGGACATGCCAGGGGGGCGCCACGGTGGTGCGCATGCCCCTCCCTCATGATGTTGTTGATCTCGCGTCACCTAGGTGAAAGTGCAGTGCTGCGTTTGTATGTTGGCTGCTGCAAAATCAGTGGCTGGCGACGTCCAAGGGTCTGGCTGCTTGCACAGGCTGGCGAGGCTGATGTATTTTTCTTTTATGCCATGTGTTTCAGTAAGCTTTGAAGTAGACCGATGAACTGAGAATAGTATCGGCGATACCGATCCGATACCTAGTTAACGAAGTATCGATGTATCGGACCCCGTTAAGTAGGGCCGATATATCGGCCGATATATCGGCTGCCACTCTCTTCCAGTACGACGCTCTACCATTGCGCTGAGCAATACAAACTGCCCTATAGAAATCATCAATAGCTTTGTATGTCTTCTTCGTTACACTGAAGAACCAGCCCTTTTCAGACGAGCTGGAAGAGGCCTCAAGCCCCCTCTGTCGGAGCCTCTGACATGGTGTCTACGCATTTTAATCACAGACAATAACACGGTAGCACCCCAGGATGCTATTACGGGTCTTGAGGCGCTCTGTTGCTCCTATCCCGCCTCCTCTGGCCTTTCATGTGCCTAGAAGCAGTATGTTCGACTTAACGAGGTATCGGTGCAATCGATACCCCAAATTTTGCGTGCGGATATTTGTACCGATATATCGCAGATACTAATATCGGCGAGATTATCGTTCATCGGTCTACCTCAAAGCTTATGTTTCATTGTGGTGGGCCAGGCGTGTGCACCAGGCGGTGCTGCGCACACGGCCTGCTTGTCAGTGAGTCGATGGGCTGCGACTGCAGGAATGCAGGGCGGGCAGCGGGGGGTCTGTTACGTGGCAGGGGGGGTGTGAGGGTGCGGGAGTGTGCTGCAGGAGGGCAGCTTGGCTGGCCTGGAGCCGATCGGGATGGCCGCGTACGTGAACAACAACGTAATGGGCATGCTGCAGCGCGTGTCAGCAATGTTCACGATGCGAAAATGGTCAGATCGCTGCTTCGAGCTCAGCTGGGCGGTGCCGTGGCTGCAGGGCAGCGAGCGCCGCATCGCGCAGACCGCCGCCGCCGCCATCACGCGCCACAACCAGGACTCGATCTTTGGCCCGGCTCTGGATGAGGTTGCGTCGGGCGCCGCTGCTGCAGGCGGGCACACGAGTGTGGTGGTGGAGCGCAGCCACCTGCAGTTTGACCGGTCGGCGTCGCTCTGTGACACTGTGTATGGCACCGTCGGTGAGTCCTGCCCTGCCTGCATCCCTGTGTGCCACGTTGCGTGTGGCGCTGCGATGGAGTGTGCCGCGCGCAAGCTCCAGCTGACGCATGCACACACCATGAAGCTTGTTCCACCCTGAGCAGCCCCCACGGTGCCTCGGTGGGTGCAGCAAGTGTGGCAGGGGGCGTCGGCATGTGCACGGCAGGCACTCACACACTAGTGCACGTGGCCCGGCTCGCTGCAGCTGCTGATGCTGTTGCTCTGTGCACATGAGACACAGGCTGGCGCCCGCGCAAGCCCTGCACTAGCTTCTGGCATGGAGCTAGCGTCTCAATGTAAAAACGCAACCGTTGGGATTCTTGTGAGGTAGGGAGGTGCTGCTGCAGGGGGGGGTATCTACCGATGCAGGTGTGTGAATGAGGCGGGCACCACGCTGCTGCGCGACGCCTACCAGTGGCCCCTCGCGCACAGTGAAAGTGGCCGGGACAAGGCCATGAAGCTGTACTCGTCACTGGTGCTGCGCAGGGAGAACTTTGCAGCCCGCGTGTCCACAGAGCGGTCACTGGCTCTGCCCGGCATGCGCGGTGGCTGGCTGCGGTACACTCGCGCTGACGGTGGGGCCTCACCGATTGCCGCCTCCTGCCCAGCATGCAAGGGCATGTCATTGCGTTGAGCTTGGTGCATGCATGCAGTGGCTGATGTGTCTGAGCTGTCTCGGCAGGGAATCTGCGTGTTTGCGTACTTTGATTCAGTTGCTGCTACAACGTGTGCAATCTCGTCTTGGCGTGTGCTGCTGTATGGCTCAGGTTGTTGTAATTATAGCTTTCAGCAAAGAGGCAACCATGTTTTTATCATTTCCCTGCTTAGTTCAAGCTTCAGAATGAAGTTGGCGCTAGAAGATTATCCCACTTTGATCAAATGGTTCTGCTGTGACATTCCAAGCATGCAGGCCACTACAGATGCACCAGACCGAGGTGTCGTGCTTGCTGTGCACAGCATGACATGGCACGGCGCCTCACACCGGCAGCAGAGCTGCACCGCATGCAGCGTGTATTATTGTAACACGTAGGGTTGGGGTGCAGGGCAAGCAATGGCGCAGTTTCTGTTGAGTCGCCTGGGGCTTCTGAGGATCTCAGGCTCAGGGGGCGTGCAGCTGGGAGATCTGCCAGCATATGATGCACATCCACTGGGTGGTGTGAACTGCGTGCGTGGATATGCGGAGGGTGCGCTGGGCACAGCGCGCAACTGGGGGGTCATCAACACCGAGCTAGAGACCGCAGTGCCGAAGCTAGACCGTCTGAAGGGCGTGTTCTTTTTGGACTGTGGCACTGATTTCAATTCTGGAGCGACTGTGGTCGGGGATCCCGCTGGCTCCCGCGGCAAGCCAGGCACAGGGTTTGGCTATGGTCTGGGTGTCAGGCTTGGGTCTCCGATGGGCATGATTCGATTTGAGTATGGGTGGACGGGTGACACACAATGGGGTGGCACTGACAGTAAATTGATACCTGGTGGGAGACTGCATGTTGGCATCGGCTCACGGTTCTAGAGAGCACTGCACACAAGTGTTTCCACACCAGATCTGATAGTGAGGGAGTTCGATGAGAAGAGTGCAAGAGAATGAACTATCTACATGTGCATACTGCGTTCTGTGTTGACTTGAGCGCGAGTAGAGAAGGATGTGGAAGGTGTTTTACGTGACTGTGTGTGACATGTCCATTGGTGCGACTGTCAGATGTGCAGTAAACGAGCAGCACACCATGCCCATAAGATCATCACGTGACCTGTGATAGTGGCCATCCCCAGGTTCTTCACATCATGGGTCAAAATGGAGTAACCTTTGCGTCGTCTGCTCTTTGTTCAGTTTGCTACCCCACAGTTTACCCTTTTCGGACAGACATGCACCAAACGATGTTTTAACCAGTTCATTGATATGACTTGCTGGGATGGGATACAAGATTTCGGTTGTGGTGTTCATTCCATTGGTTTTCATTTCAACAGGACGGACACGTTCGTTGAAAAGTTTTACAGACTCAACGAGACATTGCCAATACTAGGGAACATAGTGTGGCAGCGCTTCATGTTCAGGGTATGCAAGCATACGGTAACGGGTGCTATCTATCTATTGAGAGCATATCTTCTGCGCTGCGCATGTGCTGCTGCAGTTCCTGTACTTGTCCACGCAGGGCTGCGATTGTTTCATCTTTTCGTTGAATGGCTGCTTTTACTCTGTTCTCCACACGGTCCATCTCATCTACCTTACGCTGTTGATGAGCCCTCATATCCAAATGGGCTTGAGTTAGCTGCTCCTGTAGCTGCTTCACCTCTGCTCTGACCTCCTCAAGAGCTTTGTCTCGGTCAGCCGCTTGGTTCTGCAGCTCTTGCCGCTGGTCTGCCAGTGCACCGGACAGCTCCTGCACTTGGGGGCAAGTTCGTGCGGTGGCATGAGCACATCATCAGGCTTTCTAGATACGTGCCATGACCTGTTTCTGAAATGAAGATTTGATGTGAACAGCGTGTGCATTCTGTAACACAGTGCTTGAACACAGAGAGCGCACAGAAGCGGCAGAGCGCAACTGGCGCTCGAGATCTGATATTCGGGAGTCCTTGTCATCTACAAGACCTTTGAGATGCTTTGCAAGCTCTTGGGACGCCTCTGCACGCTCTTCTGCTGCCTGAAAAGCTGCAGAGGCCTCTCTGTGCCTCTCAGCATAGCGCTGCTGACTACCACGCACCTGCACCCACATTGCCGTTAAAGTACTACTTTGCTCTGTGCATGGTGTGAAAAACTGAAAATTTCTGCAGTGAGTGCTGATTGAGGCTTTTTGGAAGTGCACAGTGTCCATGCGCTTCATGCAGGTGTGCAAGAACATCAAAGGCTGGATGCCCGTTGTTTCTACGTCTGAGCACCTGTGTCACGGCAGATGCATGCTCCTCTTTTAGCACTGTAAGCTCTGCAGCATGATTTTCCTTCATGGCATTTACTGTCTGAACATTCTCCTTTTCCAGCCGATTTAACACCTACAGTGGCAAGATCTGTTTGTTCACAAGCAGAATGGAAGTGCATGTCTCTGCAGAACCTGTCACAGCTTAGGTCCAGCACCATATCAATCTGTTGATCACGTTCTGCCTGAAACGTAGCCTTGAGTTGCTTTTCACTGTCTGCAAGCTGCTTCCGAGCCTTGTCGGAGATTGCTTGACGCCAGGCTGTGTTCTCAGCATCATACTCCTCCTTCAGGTGCTGTACACAGTTTCCAGATCAGTGAAATGTACAGATCAGTGATTGTATTTGACTGTCGTTCTGCTGAAGCTATGCAATGCACACACAGCCCAGCTTCACAAGCGACCTGAAAGCAACCGAGACGGTGCCAGGAAAAACCAGGCGAGTTTCAGGCGTACGAATACACGCATACTCAGGTCACCAAGGTGTCAGAGATGATGTGTGCACGCCTGCACAGCTGTCCGATGAGCCTGTCTTTCTTCATCCCTAGCTTGTGCTATTGCAGACACTTGCCCAGCGCGAGCCTGCTCCAGTGCCTGCTCTGCCTGCTTCAGAGTGTCCATCAAGTCCCGCCTCTGTATCAACTGTGATGGTCATGAGTCTTCCAAGCAAGGACACCAACAACAGGCATTGAACTATGTGTGGTACACAAGCACACATGCATGCAATGTACACACATATCAAGCAGCTTGCAGGCCCTTCAGCTGTCCGAGACAATGAAAAACGAGATGACAACAGGATCCATGTCAGTGGCACCAAGTATCACCTGCATGCGCCAAGCATCCTCTGCCTCTGCCATGCGCCGGTCATGATCTGCCACAAGATTCATGCGAGCCTGGGCAGCAGATGCTTCATATCGCTCTGCAGCTTCACCAAGCCTCTTCTGTGCTGCGGCCCTCTCGCCCTCGACAGCAGACTCCCTCTCATGCAGAAGCCTCTCCCGTAGTTGCCTGAATATCATTGCATCTGATAGAGTAGACTGACAGAAGCCTGAACCATGGTGTATGCTCGTGCGAGATATTTCTCACGTTTATACAACAGTACCTGACATAGACATTATGTTGCTCACTGAGCGCGTCCATCTGGCGCTTTGTGTCAAGCATGTGAGCTTCTCGGAGGTCCGCAATCTCCTGGCGATGCTTTTGCACTAGGGACTGAATCTCAGGCTCAAGGCCTTTGATTGTTATGTCCTTGATCTCCTTCGTCTTCTCAGCTAGCCAGCTCTCCCGCTTTGCCTGTATGTCGGACGAAGGGAGTGTTCACATGCATTCCCAGTAATATGTAATGCTACAAATGCCGATGACGTCCTCATTGTGTGCGCTGTACTACCCAGTTACCTTGTTCCCCATGATGCAACACCCGTGAGTGCATCAGTATTCTGCTGGTGTGACATTCTCACACCTTCTCTGCTGCAGTCCATGCATCCTTCTGTTGTCTCAGCTCTTGTGCCCACCCCGCTTTCATTGCTTTCATGGTATCCTCATGCTTCGAACTTTCAACACTGTGTCGTTCTTGCATTGTTTCAATCTGCCTTGTCAGCACATCCTTGTCAGACAGCAGCCTGTCAACGAGGTCCAAGTGCCTCTGTAAAGCTGCTTCTGACTCTGCCTTCTGGGTTGCTAGAGCATGTGAGTGCTGCTGGTCCAGGCTCTCAATCATCTCACTACATAGCCACATCTGGGTGTGGTGACGGCGACAACCTGTGTAGGGGATGTCAAAGCATGCACATTAAGGCCCAGCTCTTCCAAACATGTACCTGTGTTTGTCTTGCAAGCTTTGTATTTGCAGGTGCAGGCTTGCAATGCTATCCTCGCGTTTCTTCATCTCTTGTTGCATCCTACGGATTCTGTTTCGGATCTCCTCACAGAAGTTAGCTCCACTGGAGGCATTTCCTCCACCTGCAGACTTGGCGCCAATGTCCTGATCACAAACTGACTCAGGATGACGCTTTCCTTGGAATGCAACAAATCGCTCCAAGCGTGAGTTGTCTCTTCTGGATGCTATGGATGTGTCACGTACATCAGTTACTTGACTGCCACATACACTGGTCCCATTGCTGCCGCACGTCTCCACAAATTGAGCTGCTTCCTGATCTGCCTGGAGTACCAGCAAGGGGAATGAGCTTCTGAAGCTGTTCCTAGCAAATCTCTGCACGTGAGTTCGGGCAAGATATTGGGAGTACCTGCTGCGAGACTGCATCCAAGAAGTCCAAAATGTTCGACACTTTAGTGCTATCTTCTACAGATTCAGTCTTGCACGAAGGATTCTGTATGGTCTGGCTGAGCCTGGAGCGAGGGGAATTGAACCCAGACTTCTCGCATGCATCTTGGTCTGTGGAATGCAGTAGATGATCGATCTGCACAAAAGAGATCACATTGCAATTTGTACCGCAACATGAATTCAGTTAGAATCGCAGACAGCGCCACAGAAGAAACATCGACAAGACAAAGATATAACTTTCCTGAATCGGCTACCAGGCAGGGCATACCTGTTGCTTAGTGCTCATCACAGGGCTTGTGCATGGCGGGTCCCTGCATGTGTGCAGAAAATTGGATGAAGCAGGTGATAGGCGCAGAAAGAAGCTACTGATGATCTGAAGTGTTAATTCGCACCTACTTCTATCAAATGCTGAATTTGACACTCTATTGCAGTGTGACTGGTCACAACCCTGCAGCCTGTCAAATATACGCTTCTGATCTATTGGCTCGTTTCGGGGCTGCGGGACAAGATTGCCCCGGCCAATCATGGGTCTAGGGGCCTCCTCAGATGGAACCCTGGACGTGTACTGCAGGGAGCTTTTCACTTCGCACGCTGCATCTTCCGCAACTGCAGTTTCTGGCAGTGATGTAGATGAAAGGTGTCTGTCAGCTTTAGCATCTTCTAAGGGGCTGGGATCTGCACATTATTGCTATGTTCTGACAAACCAGTGGCCTTCCAGCTCAGCGAGCACTGAAACAGGTATCTGGTGTGGCAGAAGAAGGACAATGAACTTGAATCAGACTATAAATCACACGACTATGTTACCACCCTGTCATTAGCATTCTACAGGTACTGTAAAGCTGGCCATCGCGCGAACAGGCTGTGACTACTCACCATCGAAGCGCATGCCAGCAGCACGCAGAATTCCTATAGCATGTTCCATGACCACTTGCTCCTGCTTGGCACCGCGTTGTGAGCCCGTTTCCCCACGATACCTGTTCATCAGGTACTCCATATTCTCTGTGTCACCTCCATTGCTGCTGCACCTGCGTGGTGCTATATCCGAGTCTTGTACATTGAGATCCGCAGCACGGTCCTGGAAACATGTTATACTGCCTGTATACATGACATTCCCTCACATAGATTGAGGCCGCAAGAAGAACTACAAGGTTTCTGCAAGCTGCATGCTCAATATTCTATGCTATGTTAAAGCGAAGCGGTGATGTTGGGTGGGGAGATTTCACACTGCGTTGCATGCTGGAGTCTGGAGTGTGGCAGACTTTTCCCTTGAAGTGCCGTCGCCTGTCGGAAGTAACTAGCCTCGTGGTCAAGGTTCCATCAGAGCCTCTGACTGTGTCTAATTCCGCAAGGTGTGCCTTGAACCTTTTCCAGTATGTCTGAATGATACGTGCAGCCACGTCTCGAACTAGCTCATCGTACTCTGGACCCTCCACTTCTAGATCTGGCTCAACATCTTGCTGACAACCATCTGTGTCGGAGGAATCTGAAGAGGGCACAGTTTGGGAGGCAGCCTTCGCTGCTGTGTTGTGCCACCGCTGCATTTTGGGTTGCAGGTCTTGCTGTGAAATCTGCAACTCAGGCGTAAGCACTTTCTGTCACAGCGACCTCTGCAACACTGCACATTGAAGCTCTATGATATGGTACCTGTTGGTTCATACACTTCCCTGTTCCGGAAGATTGGGCAGAATCTAGTGTATTGCTAGCCGCACTGGCATTTTCATGCACCTTCTGAACTGCCCACATCGCCTGTTGCTTGGCAGCCTGCATAGGGTGGTGACCGTATTACCCTGCAACCATGCAAATCCATGCAGCTGGAGGGCAGCATACCTGTATGCTGGACCTTTGAGCGCTCGCATCTTCTGCATGATCAGACTCGCTGGTTCGAGCTGAATGCGCAGCTTTCAGATCACGTTTCGACCTGTGCACACCTGTCTCTCTGTACGAAAAGCTCACCAGGACCTCACATCCGTTGAATGTACACACCTTGATGGCCTGTTAGCTTTAGTGGATCCACCTGCATATATTTTATCGCACATGTTCCCAGTCGAATGGGCCGGAGAGCACTCTGTGATGGAAGAGAAAAGCGGGGAGAACCTCATCAACGCTGGGGTACAACACGAGGTATAACCACAAGGAGCTCATCACCTGTGGAACTGTGCACTGTCCTTCTGGAAGAGCCACCTGGAATCACTGGCTTTGCAGCCACCTTCTGGTTCATGGAAGAACAAGACACAAAATCACTATTAATACACAGATCCTGGAGAGCAAACGTGACAAGCTGGGTGTGAACGGTTCTGCAAAGTGGTGCAGTGCACAACAGAATGAGCCAACAGCAAGTTTCTCTTGGTTCAACCGCAGCACAGCATTCAGCTCGAGAGCGCGCAGCGAGAAACATGTAGCACTGCTTGGTGTATTACGATCCTTTTTAACCTGTGAAAGGATCTTTCTCATCGATTTGTTGATGTACATCATCATGAAAGGCAGAATTGATGCATGCAAGTGTTTTCAAGGATCATCGTGAAGCATAAGAACAAAATCAGAAGGGGCACAATTGCTGGGCAATACCACATTTGTATGCTCAGCACCATGTAGCAGTTCCTGTTGGTGAGGCCTTTGTCGTAGCTGCTGTGACAGTATCATGATTTTGAGATGCACTGTCCGTTGCTGCCACAGCTCGCAGAGAATGAAATAATGACGAAATGAGAAATCGGCGAGTCCATGTATTTGCGTGACGAGGTTTACTTGAAGCCTTCTGTGTAAGAGGCACGGTCGAACATCCCTGAGAGTCCTGTGTTTCAGTTCAGTAACTTACTTCGATGCTCACAACTTCAAGGTCTGCAGACTATGCCGATGTCACGATCAAGGTCTGGCGCTGCCGCGAACTCGGAGGCGTTGCTGCGCAGTGATGCTGCGCCGCAAACAACTACACCTTCCAACAACGGAAACACGACGAGCACTGCATCTCAACAACGCAGAGATGCAATTCGCAGGCAACAGGTGTGTGTTTCCCGGAGTAAGTTTGAAATCGTGGGTGGTGGCGGTCTCCTCGGTCCCGTGAATGACCTTGTCATACGAGTGCACTCTGTGTTGTGTTGGATGCACCATTCGCTTCTTTTCTTTGGCGATCGGCATGCTGTGCAGTAGTTCTGTAAGCGAGCTTCAAACATCAAATTGTCATTCAGATCACGAAAGCATTCAGCACTCAAAGCCGCGACGCTGCACGAGCCAAGGCGCAGCTGAAGGTCGACGCCTGCCGTGAATCATGGCATCAACCCAACGATGTTCAGCTGCATGATGACGAGTCTTCCATTGGTTCTTGGGGCTCATTATGCGAGCAAGTAACTGGTGCTGCAAGAGCACCACAACAAGCGAACGACACCCACAGGAGAACTCTGTTGTCTGTAGCATCACGGCAGATGCACTCCAAGGCACATGCTCCCCGAATGAAGGATGAAGATGTCAAGTTCAGGTGAGTAAATTTTATATCTTTTCGAATTTCGCACTGGGCGTTTGCTCTCGATGAGTGGCATTTTTTAATGCAGGCAGGGTATAATTTATGAAGCTTCCAACCCAACTCACCGCAGAGCCCCGCTGAAGACCGTACAGCACCCTGAAGGCAGCAAAAAAGCTCCCACAGCAGCACCAAGGCAGCAGCGTCAGACATTTACTAGAAGCCGGACTAAAAGATCAGCAAGTGTTCCAGACCAAGATATGTTATCTCGGACTGCACTTGCTAAGTCCCCTCGGGCCCGTCGGGTTCCTCGAATGACGCAGGTTGCGAAGCCCATGAAGCACAAGGCCCGACGTGCTGCAGCAGGGGCGAGCAGCTCCTGTGACAACAGCGGTACTCTGCCATCTCATACTATGACTGGCAAGGGAACAGCGTCTCAACGAATTTCGTCACATGTACCCGCAAAGAAGCTCACCATCACCAAGCGAGGATGTACACCTGCAAAGTGCAGTAGTGGTTCTCTCTGCACAGCAAAGAAGGAGTCATATGACAAAATGGCCTTGGCAGAAGAAGGCGCCTTGCAAGAAACGGTTGCTGTGTCAGGAAACAGCGACTTGCAAGAAACGGTCGCCGTGGTAGGAAACTGTGACTTGCAAGAGACAGTTGTCGTACACAGAAACGGTGGAGTGCAAGAAACAGATATGTTGATAGATTCAGATGCCCTGCCAGGCAAAGGCGCTTCGCCAGAGAAGGTTGGCTTGGCAGGTACAGTGGTGCCATTCCCAGAAGATCTCGCATCATTCTTGTCATCCCAGTACGGCACAGTTCCAGATTACGCGGTCTGGAAGAATCATCTTGACCATGCTTTCAGTGCCATCAATACAGGAGCAGTCGGTCTTGCAGCAGCTCTTGCTGCTCATATGCAGGCCTCATCACTGCAAGCTGCCACGGAGGCAACCATGCGAGTACCTGTGCCCACTGCACGTGGTCCAGAACGAGAGTACGGGTCTTCTGAGCAGTGGTTGTTTATGCTACAACAACACGCACATGCTTTGCCGATTGCATGTCAGCATGCTTGGGCAGCTGCAGTCAGTGGTTCAACGCCGCAACCTGACGCGAATGCCACAGGTCCAGTAGACGAGGCTGAGTCAACCGACATTCCTGCATCAAAATCTGCGTCACTATCGGCTGCAGACGAGATTTATGTCCCTTGTTCACCCGTTCCGAATCCAGTTTGTTCCGGAGGAGGCATCTCATCGTTGCCAGATTCTCCAGTAAAAGTGGTTTCAGCTCCTCCGCATGTTGCACAGGCAAGTGTTGGCCACATGACATGCCCTGTACAGGAGAGCAGGGCAGAACACAAGAGAGTGTGTAAAGGTCTGGCTGCAATTGTGCAGCTAGCTCCCACTGCTGGGCTCATTCAGCATGTTCCTACGAGGCCAACTGTTGGAGCACAGGGGAAGCACGCGAATTACATAGACATAGCAGCTGCACCTGATGGCCTGCATGCAGTGCAAAGATCGCACATGTCAGCGCAACGTGCTTACAATGAGGGTTTGCTGCTGGTGGAGCAAGGAAGTCAAGCATCAAAACCACTCTGGGACGATGCGCTGCACAGAGCTCGCAGAAAGGGTCAACAACGACACGCTGAAGAACAGGCTGTTTCCAACCTTGCACAACCTACTTCTGGCGGAAAAGATAGTTACTATGCACAGACTTCTGAGCATCAGAAGAACCAGCGCAAAGTGGAACATTGGTTGTATAAGGACCCACTGATACCAGCTTTCTCAGAACAATCAGTACCTGCTGAAAGGTGGCCATCTGAGAGAGAAAGCTGTTTGTCACTTCCTGATGGACAGCAGTTCGAATTGCCTCAGCGAGGATTGTGCGACAGTGCCGGCGAGTCTCGGGCTGCTGATGCTCACCAAAGTTCCAGTGCATGCGCCCAGGACGTGTCTGGGCAGCATGGGAGTACTACCAGCACTTCTGTGGGGGTATCTCCTGTGAGGGACAGCAATGACAAGATGCGACAACACCATCAAAGCAGTGTTCAGAACGTGTCCATTCAAACCACCCCATCTCTGCTGCATGAGCCAGCTCAATATCTGGCATCGCTCCTCCCAAGTGAACTGCAGCCTGCACACGGGCACTCTCTGCCTGGGGAATCTGTCCACTCGGGCGAACCACAGCAGTCCACGATTGATGGACATGTGCCACATCACATCACCAGTGAAACGGTACTGTGCGGTATGAATGACAAGGTACAGTTCCAGCTGCAGCCTGCTGAAAGGTTTGCTTATCAGCTTCAGCATGGACAGCAGGGCGCTGTAGCAGCTTGGGAAGCTGAGAGAGCCAAGATTGAGAATTCCAGGCGCATCGTGCAGAAGCAAGTTGCTGAAATGAACTGTGGGCATGAGATCATCTTGGAGCAGGACTTCCAGATCAGGCAGCAAGCAGAGGTGTCTGTCATAGACAGGCCACACCAACGTCACCATGTCATACAAGTAGATAGCGTTGATGCACAGAATCCCCCAGTTCGGTCCTTTGCTTGCAGCATGTCCCACCTGAATCAGGGCTCCAGAACTTTGTCTGTACATAATTGTTGTGGAGTGGACTCATCTGACAAACACAAAGCAGTTCCCACAATGGATGTCTCGTTGCAGATGCACGAGCCTTTGGGGGTTGATGAAAAGTCAGTTGTCGCTGACGCACAAGAGGCAAGAGAGGTTCCATCAGAAATGTCTGAGTTCTGGCAACGTAACTGCTTTGTGCATGATGCTACTGCTGCACCAGCAGATGAGCTTCACGATCCAGGTGAGATCATTCTGACGGACACACAAGCACTGTGTTATCAGGGAGATGTGTTGAAGGGCCGTGACATAGAGCAGTGGACGCGGATTGATGCAACAGAAGCTCTGCAGACTGCACCCGATTCCTTTGTTGGGCCAAAGCTTGAATCTGCACCCTCTGCTGTAGAGTCTGAGCAGCATCTGTTGAAAGCAGTAGAGTTTGATGATACGAAACACAACGCATCTCCATCAACCGCGAAAGACCATGAACACTCAGCCCTGCGCAGTGACACCCATCTGATTGGATCAAAAGAGATAGAAGCTCTGGATGATGCATTGCGTGCGCAAGCAGAACTTGCAGACGACAAGTATTCGATTCAGAGTGTGGCAGGAGGCACCAGTGGGTTCCCGTGTGCAGAATCAGAGCTGATGCGTGGTCTGGAAGCTATCAGGATTCCTCATGTTACATTGAAACACATAGTTCTTGAGGGTGACATTGCAGGATGCCAGTTAGCTGGCAGATCAGAAGCATGTACTGAGAAGGAAGCAGATGAACATCAAGATTTGCACGCACGAGACAGCGAAAGAATCTGCGATGCCATCACACGGTGTGAAGATGAACGTGAACCTGTGATTTTCAGTCCTGAGAGTGATCTTCCGTACATTGCTGCAGATCATGCTAAGCAGGTGGACACTGCAATCGATAGCAGGACTTGTTCACGTGATCGTACTGATCCTCAGACTTGCACAGCTATCTTCCAGGCACACTCTGCTCCTTTTGTGGGAGAGGATAGCGCTGAAACCACAATTTGCAGCTCTCCTCCCCGTACCTCCCTCACTGCTGCAGTTATGGACCATTCTGCCGCAGGAACTGCAGATTTGTATGGCAGTCGTCCATTATCTGAAGTGCTCTCTGGGAGCAATTGTGCTGCAACATCGCATCCACTTTCAGCTGTCGCCGAACTACAAGATGACCTTGAACCAACGCTGTGCAGCTCTCCTCGGGGTGACTGTCACACTGACAGACCTTTCAGCATCTTTGGTCCAGAGCCTGATACACAGGTGCAGCAGTCTGCAGACTTCTCATCGTACAGCATCTCTGCGCCGCCAAGTGATGAGACGATAGATCTCGATGTGAGACGATCAGCTGTATTCTCATCATACACCATCAGTGAGTGCCTGAGTGAAGATGAGAGCGGTGAGGTGGAGCAGGGTCCAAGTGCACGAGCCATATTCGGTACCAGCCTGTGCTACGACTCTCAGAATGGTGTTGCTACCATGGCGCAACAGAATGAAGCTTTCTCTGGCACCAACTGTGAGCAGAGAGCTGACAATGATGACTCCTCAACACCTGTTGAACGCAAGTCAGTGTCTGGTACAGAAGTGCATGAGTCTGGGGAAGATATTCCTTCTGCTGCTGCTGCAGTTATGGACCATGATGTCACAGGAAATACGGACTTGTGTGGCATCGATGGCAGCCGTCCCGCATCTGAAGTGCTCTCTGAGAGCAATTGTACTGCAACATCACACCCGCTTTCAGCCGCTGCTGAGCTGCAAGGTCACCTAGAGCCAACGCTTTGCACCTCTCCTCAGGGTGACTGCCAGACTGACGGACCTTTCAGCACCTTTGGTCCAGAGCCTGATACACAGGTGCAGCAGCGCACCGCATCTGAAGTGCTCTCTGGGAGCAATTGTGCTGCAACATCGCATCCACTTTCAGCTGTCGCCGAACTACAAGATGACCTTGAACCAACGCTGTGCACCTCTCCTCGGGATGACTGCCAGACTGACAGACCTTTCAGCATCTTTGGTCCAGAGCCTGATACACAGGTGCAGCAGTCAGCAGAATTCTCATCGTACAGCATCTCTGCGCTACCAAGTGATGAGACGATAGATCTCGATGTGAGACGATCAGCTGTGTTCTCATCATACACCATCAGTGAGTGCCTGAGTGAAGATGAGAGTGGTGAATTGCAGCAGGGTCCAAGTGCACGAGCCATATTCGGTACCAGCCTGTGCTACGACTCCCAGAATGGTGTTGCTACCATGGCGCAACAGAATGAAGCTTGCTCTGGCACCAACTGTGGGCAGGGAGCTGACAATGATGACTCCTCAACACCTGTTGAACACAAGTCAGTGTCTGGTACAGAAGTGCATGAGTCTGGGGAAGATATTCCTTCTGCTGCTGCTGCAGTTATGGACCATGATATCACAGGAAATACGGACTTGTGTGGCATCGATGGCAGCCGTCCCGCTTCTGAAGTGCTCTCTGAGAGCAATTGTACTGCAACGTCACACCCGCTTTCAGCCGCTGCTGAGCTGCAAGGTGACCTTGAGCCAACGCTTTGCACCTCTCCTCAGGGTGACTGCCAGACTGACGGACCTTTCAGTGCTTTTGGGACAGAGTCTGATACACATGTGCAGCAGTCTGCAGACTTCTCATCGTACAGCATCTCTGCGCCACCAAGCGATGAGACGATAGATCTCGATGTGAGACAATCAGCCGTATTCTCATCATACACCATCGGTGAGTGCCTGAGTGAAGATGAGAGTGGTGAAGCGGAAAATCCAAGTGCACGAGCCATGTTCGGAGTCAAATCGTGCTATGACTCCCAGAACTGTTCTGCTACCAGCTCTGAACCAGATGTAGAAGCTACTTTGCATTCTGCGCTGAAGTCCTCACAAAACCTCGTCATCGGTGCTGTATGCACACAAGAGGTTGTGTCTGTGGGGTCTCCAGGCAGTGTGGATAGCGTTGCTGTCATCGAAGACTCCAGGGAAGATCCGAAGGCAACAGCAGACCCAGCAGTTGCAAGTCATGCACTGGAACCCACAGCCCCAGCTAGCACACTTGCAGAACATGTTTCTGAGACATATAACAGTGCAGCAAGTGTGGTTGCTGAACAGATAGCAGGGGACCAGAAAGAGCACTACAGTCAGGACACCTTCGTGCAGGTTTTTGAAACCAGTCATTGCGATGAGCACAGTGGCACATTTGTTGACCAAGAGGCAATATTCAATGGCAGTCATGATGGTGTTCATGATGACAATAGCCAGGATGTGGCTGTCAAGCTGTGGGAAGATATGGACACTGACTACGATAGTGACGATGATCTTGACGTTGGAGAGTACCTGGTACAGGTATGATCATTCGCTGCTGTGGCTATATTGATGTGTGTAGGAATGCTGCATACATTGCGCTGCTTGTTGATCAGTCAGTGGTTATACTTCACTCAGTCCTCGCCGAAAATGTGGAGAAGATACTGTTCCGGCTGTCTCGCCTTGACAGATCTATCACAGGATTATGGATGGTTGCTGGGCCTTTGCAGGTAGATAATAGGATGGGGGACAATGATGGGTTGGCTGATGACAATGGGATTGCTGTTGAGGATGGGATGGCTGTTGAAACCAGTTACCAAGGGTGCCGGCAGCGAAAAGCAGAGGTTGGAGAATATGTCACAGCATACTGTGGCAGGCTGCTGGATGAGTTCTTCTCCGAACAGCCAGTAATGATTCAGAACAAAGCACTCACTGAAGAGGTACTTAGCCAGCCACCTGTGTGTCTGTGTATTCCGTTTGTCTTCGGCTTTCACTTGCACATTTGATCGCAATGATAAGATGATCCTCTCACATGTTCGGATGCCTTCACTTGCTGAATGTTGTCTTCTGGTTGTTGTTGTCATCCAGAGGCCGATCAAGGCGCTGGTGATGCTGTCGTTGAGCGCAACGTGAGCAAGTGTTGAAGTACTCATATCCGAATGTTAACATGAAGCGAGTTGTCACAGCAGTACACTTATCTGTCAGCTGTTCTGTGACAAGAAATGGTGCACGTGTTTGTGCAGGTTTTCCGCAACACAGAGGCTGCGCTTATGTCCGAGACAGGCACTGTACATCCCATGAATCGGACAGTCTTTGATGCAGTAAACGGATTCCTTACCAATGCATACACTAGATTAAACCGCTTAGAAAAAATATCTGGTGCACTCTGGAGGCCTGGACCCCGACCAAGGAAGCTATCAGCTGATTGTCTACACAAGTCGACTATTCTGGAACGGATTTTAGAGGGATGCTTGTACCAGCATGAAGCTGTTGGACTGCATCTTGGACAGGCCAGCAGAAACCATCCCAGAGACTGTAATTTCAGTGTACAGAGTGAAGAAACTGATCCGGAGGCAAATTGGTACAGTGAGAAGGTCATTTCAGTCCACAACAAGGACGTGGCCCAGACTTATGCAGATGTTGTTGCTCACAATGCAGCACATAGGATAGAAGACGAGAGTTTGGTGCTCAAACATATAGCAGAGGAGCTTCTGAAAGATTTGATGGTCGAATTGACCACAGACGTGGAGACCGTGGACAAGCGTGTGAGCGAAGCGGATGGCCAAGTGCATAGCACAGAAAATACAAAACAAGAGCTGGCATCTGCGGCCACAGATGATATGCAGCAGGGTTTCACACTAATTCACGGTGCTTCTATGGTATTACAAGAGCTGGGGTCTCCACCCACAAACGACATACAGCAGGGTTTCACACAAATTCATGGTGCTTCGATGGTATCACAAGAGCTGGGATCCCCGGCTACAGACGGCATGCAGCAGTGTGTCAGGCCAATTCATGATGCATCTCTGTTGCAAGGACATCAGGTCGTGCCTCAATATGTACTTGTTGCCTTCCCTTCAAACAACCCTGGCGAGCCCGCTCAGCTCGTATGGCCAGTGGGAACAAACGATGGCTTCTATAACCTGGTACCCATGGATGCCCCTTTGGTGCAGGATACTCAGGCTGGCGAACATCGGCAGTACATTGCCTATGAAGAGGTGTGTTGACCCTGAATATAATAGCCCATGAGGCCGCCCACCAACATGAGGAACCTTCCATCTCCCTAGACTTGCTAGCTTCTGCCACACTGGTGAACATATAACCTACACTTATATGTTCACCAGTGTGGCATATTGTTTCGCTTGAACGCATTCGCTTCGTGTGATGACATATGCACATTGTGTGGGAGACAAGCCGAATGACCCACCAAGTGTAACATGCAGGGTCAAGATGTTGAGTCGCAGGCTGCATACTCAGATGTGCCGCAGCTCATGAGCGTGCATGGAGTATCTGCTGTTGCAGGGGATACCGGTGATGAGTCTTCCATACATGTGCAGATGGCTGAAGGGCCTTCTGAAGATGAAATTGCCCCAAGTCGATGGGCATATGAGTGCCGCAAGTTTTATGTGCTACGTTACTGCGGCCTTGCTGTGGATATGTTCCTGCACAATATGCCAGAAGAGGTGCCACAATCTGGACCTATCTTGGATGTTGCGGTGCGAATTCAAGCATCATTGATTCAATTTGGTACCCTCTATGCTGTTGAACCACTGTGCAGCCCAGAAGTGCTCAGATCCATGGTATATAGAATTAGTGTCACCAGATGTGACTGAATGTGCAGGCCATCGATCAGGTAACACACATGCATAGCTTGTACGATGATGGTGCAAACAAGCTGTGCACAAAGATGCTCGACCGAATGCTGGTGGATATCTATTCCAAGCTGAATCGCACAACCTCATCAACAAGCATCACCTATCGGCCAAAGCGGCCTCGCAGACAACTTCCTGACCCGCAGAAACTGAAGTCTGATGTGATGGACAAGATATCTCGCATGCACAACCCTCCATGGGAGCCACCGAGTCGAGATGATGGGGGCGATATGGCAATGGATATGTACAGAAATCACACCGCCAGGTACCTGACAGAATCTTTGGAGGCATGCAACTTTTACAGCCGAGCAACAGTTCTCACCGATGAGAGTTGCTTGTTGACAAAGATCGCAGGTGATCTCTTTGACCTGCTACTGCGGGAAACCACCGAAACAATCCAAGCCATTCATGGAAGAAGTCCTGGATCGCCTTGAATGAGATTTTTTTTCACACAGTGAAGCAGAGAATGTGTACTTTTTGAGTCTTAACCATGCCTGGCAGTGATTAAGTTTAACCTCAGCACTGCCATTGATAGTGTCAAGGAGTGATGATAAGTTACACTTTGAGTACACCTGGCCTGAGTGCCAAAAAATGGTGAATGTGCTGGCAGCTAGGCTGATGGGTCTATCCAGCCTGTCAATCACATCAGCTGTGACCGTGCCAGAGTCTGCAAGAGTGAGTCAACTTCCTTCACTCGTGCATTCTCCTCCTCATAGGCTTCGTCTGCAGTTTCTAGGTCTGCCAGGCACGATGGAAAAAGGGCCTGCAGGTATGACAGGAACCCAATCAGAATGTAACACATGCACCATTCGAGCAGCGATATTTCACAGTAACAGAACGGCTGGATGCACTGACGAGACATACCTTGGTCATCTCAACGCATTTTCTCAAATCATCAGTATCAGAGTGATGTCGTGTTTCAGCCTGCAGGTTCAGTGCACATTCAGCCATCTTCCTAGAACGCTCCTTGCTAGCGTTTTTTGTTGCCACCTGGACCCGCAGCTTTTGTGCTCTCATCTGCATGAGCTGCTGTTGCTGACTGAGTACTGCTCTCTCAAGAGCATGGAGTTGCATGATCTTTCCCTTCATCACCATCCCTCTCATCAATGATTTCGCTCCTGGAAACAAATTTCTGCATTGGTTAGGTTTCTGTTTCCACAGAAATAACTCCGGCCAAATCCCTTAGCAGTAGCTTCCGCACCTGACGCCTTCTGTGCAGCAACGTAGCACCCGAGCACAAGCTGTGTTGCCAAAGTAGGCTTTTCTAGCACATCGCATGCGGCCTCTCCACTCACAGATCCAAAGGCCATTAAACTTGAATCCAAGCCATCATTCGTACTTTTCTTTTCAGCCGTGCCAGGTAGTATGGGTAAAAGGTGCGATATCACGTTTTTTTGGTTACGCCGCAATGTCATGGGGCTGTTGTCAGCAATCTCATCGTCACTGCAAGTGAAACAAGCCTTAATTAATCCCTGTAACCACTTGCATGATCGAGTCCAAGGATTCATAGATGCTATCATGGTTCGACTGGAATTCCAAAATCATCGAAAGGACACAAGGTGTTGTGCCTATTCTAACGAGGCACACCATACGGCAGGCTCCGCTGCAGCATCCTCGCATGCCACCTGTCGTTGCTCCTGTGCCGAATCCACTGAATCTGTACTGCGCGTTGCCCTCGACAGCTGACAGAATGCCCATGCGGCACTATCAGCCTGCTCAGAAAGTGGGGAGAAGAAAGCTTCATCGACATCTTGTTCAGGGCACTCCAGATCCACTTCTGCGCGGATGTTTGGATGTTTGGGCACTCGATGCAGCCACAGTGTGCATGCATTGTTGCTGGAGTCTGCCGACTTGTCTAGCGCAGCCTGCATGTGCTTCGCCCGCAGCTCCTGCAGCAGCTCCCTGCACAGCAACCTGTGTAAGAGATCCGCCCCAGTTCAATCCTGTGGAGCACAGCTTCAGGGGGGGGGCACGCCCACAGCTGTGCTTCGGGCCACTGCCTGTGCTGGGCCTGCCTGCAACAGAGCAGCTGCGGGTGGCGGTGCGCACGAGGTCACTTCAGTGAAGCGCAGCATAGCACCATCCACCAGGTGGCTTGTGTCTGTGCACAACGCTGGCATCTTCACAACCAGCGTCCAAAGCTCTGACGAGTCCTTGCAGTTCAGGAGCGCCCTCACGTTCATCTCAAACACCATCAGAAGCACCCGAAACAGCACACAAGGTGACCGTGTGAACAGCATGATGTCCCAGACCCTCAGAACCGCCTCTTTGGAAAGAACATTCACGAACGCTGTCAGCAGCCTGCACACGCACCCCTCTGCAACCCTCACACCACAGCATCATCCTGCCAGAATCAAAGGTGCTGCAGTGAAGCAGGAGCTTCAAAATCTGGGAGTTGCAGCCATCTGTAGGCACTGGCTTCACCACTGTACAGGGCATCACACTGAACCCTCGCAGTCGGGCCATCACATCGCATTGTGATGGTGCTTGTAGCTGTGGGAACAGCACATGCTGATCCTTCAGATGCTCGCACGCAGGAGCACACTGCCGCACCATTGGGTTGCAACGAGCGCCAGGTCAACCTGCAGCTCCTCTGCGTGCACAGTCACCAATGGAAAGTTCTGTTGCAGGAGCTGCCGGCACACCAGCTGGTCGACCACGACGCCCAGCATGCTCTCCGAGAAGTAGTTCACAAGATACTTCTCAACTATGTCTGCGAGTGTCCAGAAGGTAGACTCTTCAGGAAGATACAACAGCAGCATGCCAGCCAGGAAGTTCATGCCTGCAGATGTGAGCATCATGAGCCCGAAACACACGCGCATGCACACACACACACTGTGCTTGTTGATTGATTGTGTGTGCACTTAGGGTTTATGCCTTTGGGCCAAGTGGTCGGTAGTTTGCCTATCATGACCTGATGGTTCTTACTTTTAACACACAAACGCACACAACAAGCAACAACAGATTCAGCAAGAGGGCTGTGCCTTGACAGTATCCGATCTCGGGATTATGCTGTGTGTAAGCCAGCAGAACCCTGCGCAGCGTTGCTTCATTGGCCAGGCTGTTAGTCAAGGTGCCCGGTGACCACGTTCTGTGCAAGTCCTTCTCTACCTGCTCCAGGTCTCTCTGCATTGTTCAGGTACGTCTGTTGGCGCGAACTTCACAAACTGCAAGTTCAAGTAGTGCACAACAGTGAACCCCCCATTGCATCTTGTTTCAGGGGTGTGCTGACTCGCAGTCTTGAGAGTGGTAGCCACATAACAGCACACCAGAAGGACTGGAGCTTGCATGTTGCTCAGATTTGCACTTTGCCCTGCTTCGTGGTGGCTTTCTGTGAGCGACGTGCTCGATTTTGTGTCAGACACCAGTGCCACCAGACGCTTGTAGCGACGTGAGCGAATTTCCCGATTGTACCCTGCTGTCAGTGACGCTAGGAACAGCTGCCATAATTGCCCACGCCAACAATCTGGAACGCCCGCTTGTATCAACATGGACATCTGCAGCAACAGTACTACACTGTCATGTTCATTGGCAGAGGCCTTGCTTGACAAGAGCAGTGTACATGAAGAGAAGCAGTGTACAAAGAAACAGGCAACAGTGGCGCTGACGGGAGACTCTAAGGAGGAGAAGGTGGCGGCAAGGTATGTGCAGTACCTGCATGGAGGCCACGTTAGGCCCATTGCACCGGTAGTCTTCCATGATGCCATCCAGTGCCGTCACAGCCTCCTCAGGTAACCGATCGTGTCTGGAAAAGGTTGGAAAGTGCGATAGATCTGTGAGGGCACATATGTACTTCATCCAACATGCAGTACGGTCTTCTTCATCTAAGTGCTCTTGATTGTCTGTCATGACAGAACGCTGAGAGGAATCCGAAATATGAACTTCTGACACTGAGCCAAGAGATGAGAAGCGCAGGCAAGAGTTTCTGGACAACAGAACAGACTGAACCGATGGACTGGCGTGTACAGCACAGCGCACACGAAAGCAGACAACAGTACATATTGCCTACTGTATGGCAGGTTATGGGTGTTCCTGTGAGTGGAGATCTCAATCACCCCTCTTCAACTCCTTTCATTCTCCAAGCCCGATACAGTCACGCGGTGGGAATCAATCACATGTGCATTGAAAGCAACCGCGTCGCGATGCACAATGGTTTTATAAACGAGTTGAGAAAGATATTACGCGAGCACCTGCCCGCCGATTCAGAACTCACGAAGGCTGCTCCATGCTCGGCTACCACCACGCTGCTGGAGCCTGGAGCTAGCCACTGTGGCTCATGGGAGAACGTCACTTACTATCACTACGATCAACTGAGCTATGGGCTTTGTTTGTGCTGAGTGCTCAACTCTCATAGTGTGACAGCGTGCACTGTTCATCTGCAGTAACACCCAACCCGTTCTCAGTTCAGAACGTTGCCATGCAGTCAGCGTTTCCAAAACATGACTTACCAACAGCCAGACACGGCGCCATTTGTATCTCTTTGGAGGACGTGCCAAGTAGTACGCTGCCCCTATCAGTGTGTGTTCCTGCCACTGGCTGACTCGAGTTAACACAACACTTTTTGTAGATGTATTCGGACTGAAGATTCCAGGAAAAGAAGAAATTGTGCAAATTTCCAAGAGAAGGGTATGAACTGGTAGAAAATTCAGTGTGAAAGTGTGACACACCCAGTTACATCACTACAACTGAACAGGTACTGCTCCTGCAGAGAAAAAAGATATCCACCTGTGGGATACTCAATTCTGCAGCGAAGAAATTACCCTTGCAAGAGATGGCTACAGTGTGGCAATGTAGCACTCGCCGACACTCTGGCAAACACTATTCAGCAACGAATGAAGTCGCTCAGTGTCTTCCAGGGCATTGTCGGTTTCTTGGTCGCATACAAGTACCGCAGACGGATTCTCAACCCAAGCCGCAGAAGACACGTCCGCAGAGAGAGAGGGCATCAGGTGACACCACTGTGACAGCTCAAAGGTTGCCATGGCAGGGTCTTACTGGAGCATGGTCGAACTGGTGAGTTTGTGCAGGAAACCAACAGCAATGTCCACCGGGTCCATCGACTATGATTAAGCAAGAAGAGGAGAGTGAGGAGGAGGAGGAGCCAAAGCGCCAGTGTCCTGAGGTCCGAGCATTTGATCCAAGGTCTGTGGCAGAGCTGACAGAGACAGAGCCGCCTGAAGATGACCCACTGGTGAAGACGATGGGGTTCTCAGAAGAGGAGATAAGGCTCTTGTCGAAAGCCAGTAAACAGATTTCCAGGTTCTCGTTGAAGAACATCCAGAAGCCTTGGCTGACCCGGCATTGCAAAATGCTCGGTAAGGACAGGGTGGCAGCGGCACTGAGAGAGACGATTGGCACTCTCCACAAAGTTAGATAGGTCGCATCTCTAGGTATGCATGGGGCAGCGTGGTTTAGGATCGTTTCACCTTGTGAATTCTAGTTGCCTTGGTGAATATGCGAAAGTAGGTTGTGTGAATGGACACCCCCAGTGGTTTGAAAGATCTGCAAAAAAAATCAGGTTTCTCCTGCATGATGGCTGTGTACGAAGGTGCATCTCATTTCCCCTTTGGCGTTAGAGCCCCAGGCAGTACATTTTGTTGAAGTGGGTCAAGGCACAGCGCAACGTGAAGCAGGGCGCTGGAAAGTCTGCCTACACAAGCTACCAGAGTCTGCAAAGCAGAGCAAAACGTGTAGTGGCTTAGGCCTCAACTGGTTTGAACCGACACCTCGTCGCAGAATTCTCCTGGCACCTTCGCCCCGCTGCTCTGCCGCACCTCCCCCACCACGCCTCCCCCCCCCTCCCGGCCCCTGCTGCTGCCCCCCTGCATCGCATGGCCCCCGCCTCCCGCAGCCATCGCCCTCTCGGCATCACCCCCTGCCGCCTCGGCGTCCCCTGCACACGTTCCTTTTGCCGGCGCCAGCGCCCCTGGCTTCCGTCGGCCGCTACCTCCCGTTTGCTGTTGGCAAGCTAGCTGGCGGGCGCCGTGCGCGGCGCCCCCTTTGCTGCACTCCTTTGCAGGCTGCGTTTGTGGCCCTGATCTTGTAGTCCTGTGTTGTGGTGGCGCTGATGATCTGTGCTGCTTGTGTGTAGGTGCAGGGATGCCCTTCGTGCTGGGTGCTCTGGTAGGGTCTGTCTTGCGTGTTGTGTCTTTGTTCTTGCTTTGTGTTTCGTGGTTGCATGGTTGTTTCGTGGTTACCTTCTTGGAGATGGCCCTACGCCTATGTGCTTTGTGCGCAAGTGTGCCGTGCCACCATCGATGTGGCTTTCAGGTACTGTCACAGAGGATGTGAGCACAGGGGCATGCCCCTTCAGAGTGAAACAAAGTCACACGTGGCCTTCATTAGGGTAACGATGTGCACATCACAGTAGGTGCTGCGCCACTGTCAGTGCAATTTTCACATCACAGGAGGTCAAACAGGAGTGCTTACTTTTCACAGTGGACTACCCGCAACGGATGAAGGAAGGGGCGTGGAGGCAGGTGGACTGCGAGTGGGGTTGGAGAGAATTAAGGAGATGGCTGTGGGGGAATGGTTGCCAAGAGTGGGTTGCAAGAAGCCAACTGCCAGACGTTACCTCCCACGCATTCTGCAAGCTCTGGTGAATCGAGGCTCATGTTGCGGCTCCGCGCTCTGCAGATTGTGTCAGGAACATGACAAGTGCAGCAGAAATACCCCATAGCGTTCAGAAACTGCCGGCTTACACGTGAAATCTCTGAGCATTGCTAGCTTATGGTTCCCGCCTCGTTCCAACAACTGAGGGAGCAACCATTTTCTCCAAGCACCACCAAATACCGCACAGACTAGTGCGCCCAATGTACACGTAAAACAGGCATCTACAAGGCCATCGATGATGTGTAACGAAGAAGTGTTCACTGGCTTGCTCAGCGTCCACTTCGGGTCGACTTTTTGCTTGTTGTAGTGCTTTGTACGCTGGACATGCAAACTCCATAAAAATGCTGCAACGCGCAGCCGGTGATGCTGGTGCCTAGCTCTTTCAAGGCGTCACTGTCCAGAAACCCTCGTACTGAGTGAAATACGGAGCTCACGAGCTTCTGAAGACACGTCATGTCGCCCCGCCAGAACTGCATGCACCAGCCACAAACTGAACAGCAACAAACTGAAAAGTACCCTGACGAGTGCATCTCTGTCTGCGATGCAAGATGTAGTACAAAGGTCGATCTAAGCCGTTTGACGTTGAGTTGATCAACTGATACGAACCAGGCAAGCGTCAAGTAGTAATGATGGATGGAGCAACAGGCTTGTGGAAGGTGTCTTCACACAACTAACCACAGGAGCACAAAGTGAGGCGGGAGGGGCGTACCGAGCGTAGCTCCGTTCTGGAGCTATAGCCCGCGTACCGCTCGATGAGCTCTGTAGCGCACTGCGTGATGTGCGCCACAGGCAGCTGCGCGTCGGCAATGAGTGTCGCACTGAGCGCCTTGGGCACCATGTGCTGCAGGCACACCTCGGGCGCCGCATCCAGCGAGAACTCTGCAGAGCGCTTGTTCTCGACGTAAAACCAAGACATGGAGCACTGGGCAGTTGCGTTCTTCTGATCATAGGGGCCTACGATGGCGGCGATGTAGGGTGTGGCGCCGCTGTTGGTGGCCTGGTGGCTACGGGCAGCCTGCTGGATCTGCTGGTTGTACACATCAATGGCTGATGGCCACACTGGAAACGTTGGGTGCGAGTGGTACCATCCCACACACTGCAGGCCTTGCTGCCGCAGCTCCTCAATCTGCAACATGCATGAGGATGCAGCACAAAGCGAGATAACTTATTTTCACTATGCACTGGTCAAGCATCATGCTGGTCATGCGCTGCGTGGTGCTCAAAGGTTTGAGAAGCACGGCATGCATGCACGGCATGCACGGCATGCACAGAGAGGCTGAGGGCAGAGGGGGCGCACCGCGCGTGACTGATCCGCAGCGTCCATCTCTACGTCTGTTTTCCCCACGTCGAGCACCCCCTCCTGGACAAAGAGCGACTTGACAACTATCAGGCGGCGCTCTTGTGCATCGTACCGCCCGCCCAAAACTCCTATGATCTCATTCTGGCAGAGATGAGCATGAATATCCATTGCAGCTAGCACCAGAGGGTGCACGTCAACATAGAATGGCTGAGCATCCGTGCCAGGCTCGCCAGCAGGCCGAGCGTATGCCTCCAGTTGCATCATCGTGTGGGTGAGGCCGGGCGCACTGCCCGTGCGGGCGGGTGCGCGGGGCTCACGGCGGGAGCGCTGAGCCGACTCAACGTTGGCTGCGCAGGTCACTGTGGTGCTGGGAGCCGGTTTGGGAGCGTTGGGAAGTGCAGCATTGAAGCTCTTCAGCTTTCGGGGCATGGGCGGAAGCTTGGACATTTTGTCCAAAGGCTGCAGGGCGCCGCCCCATGCCGCCGGAGCTGCTGCACCTGGGCATGCAGCATGCTCATGGTGGGTAGCTGACTGAGCAGACGGCTTGGAGGTGGGCATTAAGGAGACAGGAGGGGCTGCCACGGTGACTGGTGCAGGTTGAAGGTGTTCAAAACGCTCCACGCCCGCCAGCAGGGTGATGTCCAAGGGCCTGCATAACTCATGCTCGGCAGGCCTCTCCACGTCTTGAGCAGAGCACACTTTGATTCTGTGCTCGGCGGCTTCCTTGCCCCCTCCCTCAGGGGACTCCCGACCGGAGCGACCGGAGCTTCTCCTGCTCTCTGGCAGCCCCTCTGTTGCAAGCTTTGCATACGAGACAATCGTGGTGGCTTGCCGCCGGGACCGCTTCCGTGGCGGACTGTCCTCCACCACCGCCTCTTCCTCCTCCTCCTGTGCATCATCCTCTGCTGCTGCAGGCGCACAGTCACTGGCTGCACCGACAGCATCAGCGCGTGCCTGCGCGTCCATCTCTTCATCTGTCTGTTGCTTAGCAAGGTTCAGGAAGAATGTCCATATGAAGGGAGTGCCCGTGCAGGCATCTGCTACCCTGCGCTTGCGGCCCCTCACAGATGCTGCACCAAGTCTAGCGATGTACTGCCTTTGGTAATGCACCAAGGCGTGTCCATCATAAGCGACACAATGCCACGCCTCTGCATCAGCCCCCTGGGTGGCGCCGTGGCCATTCCAGACCGTAAACAGTTCTGCTAGTGGGCAGGCAGCAGCGCCTGCTGCTTGCACGGTGCCATCCGCGTTCAGAGTGACACGCTGCCCGCTTCTCTCCCCTGTAGTGCACTGCAGCACATCAACCCCAGCCTCGATCAACCCAGCATCAATCAGATGCTGCAGTGTCACAACTGACGCAGGCAAGGCTGTGCTGCTGTCTGGTGAGTCAGGAGCTGCAGGAGCAGCACGGGCACGCTGCTGCACACGTGGAGGTGCAGCAGGCGCAGCCCGCTTCTCGACCATCAGTTGAGGTAATATGCTAGACACCCTCCCAGGCGCACTGGTGCCCTGCACCTGCAAATCTGGCTTTTGTGCAGGCTCCCCTGCAGCTGCAGGGCGAGCAGTGTGTGCATGGAGTTTTTTTCTGCTGCAACACCATTGTGCATGGATTGCAGCTGATTGGGCGGCAGGTGCCGCACAATTTGCAGCCACAAACTCAGGAAGTGCAGCGGCCCCCAGCTTTGCACGCGAACTATGCACTGGCAGTGATGGAGCACTGGCGAGAACAGACGGGGATGCTGCTGCTTGGTCTTCTGATGGAACAAGCACGTCTATGGACAGCTGGTGCTGCAGCGCAGAGTGTGCTGCTCCCCCAGCCACAAGGCCTTGCACCTGCACAGGTATATGACTGCAGCTGTAACCTTGGTCTGCGTACACTTGGGCAAGCATCTGCGGTACTGACGAGTCTGGATGTGACAGAGACGGTGCCTTGGGCAGAGGCACATGTGCAGTGGGGCCGCTCCCCTGCTGTACACCATTGCCCTGTACGGCTGATCTTGACTGCGCCCTGCCTTGCCCTGCGCTAGCTGTGGCTGCACCAGCAGCAAATGCTTGCGGCTGCGGGTTGCTGCGTGTGCTGCGCTGCTGCTGGGGACTCGCAGCATCGGTGCGTGGAGGGGTGGCGCTGCTGGGCAGGCCTGCACAAGCAAGCTGCGCTGCCCCTAGCGTGGGCCGCAGTGCCACAGAGTGCATCGCAGGCCTTGGGGGAACAGGGATGGGAGTGTTGAGGAGTGGCTTTGGGGGAATCGACGATGGAAACAAGCTACCCGTGCCTAGTCCTAGTTTAAGCTTCTCCCTGTGATGAACGCTGCGGCGAGCATCGGCCGACCTTGAGTGTAGGTGTTGCATGCGTGTGGCAATGCCGTTCGGCGCACACATGGCTGGCTGAAACTGTGATGCTCCAGGTGACCGCCAGTCCTTAGGTTCGGATCTTGTGGCCATGTGTGAGCGCGGAGGCACCTGCATTACAGTCTGCTGACCTAACGAGCCTTGCACATGCGAAAGTGTTGGTATTATGACGGGGCTCTACCTCATGCGCTCATGCAGACGATTTCCCGTGAGGCTAGAAAGCATTGAAAAGTGAGCAGTGGGTTGGAGTAATGAATCAAACATGCCGTATCAGCAGCAAGTATTGGAACCACTTGATCACAATTGTTCGGTTTACAGGCTATAGTTGTTGGGTTTCTAGGTCCTGGTATAGGACTTAACGGGTCTCAATGTTGAGTGCTTGTTACGGTATGCACTGACACCTCTAGTGCCGAGTAGGCAGTAATGGGGAGTGACACAACTTCATTCTCAAGGGCTGAGATGTACGTACCTGCTTCTTGGCTGCGGCAAGCACTGCAGCAGATGAAACGCCCTCAGCTGAATAAAGGTTCGGATCAACTCTAACAGACTGCACAAGATGTGTGGATGGGTGTGAAGCCGCGTCCTGCTGTTGTGCACCAACACCACAACCGTTTGAGGGGGCAGCTGCAGGCGGCACTGTAGGAAAGGGGGCGGGCTGCATGGCTGATGGAAGAGTCTGCGCGTGACCTAGCTGTGGCCGTATTGCTTTTTCAACTGTGGAGTGTGTCCGTGCACCACCAGCAGTGGCAGATGCAGGTGCTGCTGTGACGAAGAGAGGTTTCGTGGCAGCTTGGCAGGACCTCCTATATTTCGAGTACACTGTGCTAACCTGAGGGGCGTGCGATACTCTATCTGGCAGGCATTGCTCAACAGGGGTTGCGTCCGGCAATGCATCTCCGTTTGCAGTCCTGTCTGTCAGATCGCGAACCATAGTCGTGACCTCCTAGGCCTGCAGACATCACCCACTGAGCGGATGAAGCTATGCAGAATAAGAGTCGATGCATGGTTGAGGGTATGTCTTCAATGTACCGCTCTTCCTCTTTGCTTACCATCACTACGCACACTCATTGCAAGGACGAAGAACAGCAAACGTGTTGCCAATATGCAATATGAAGAACCACCCAACGAGTTTGTTGAAATATCTGTGGATGGAAAGGAACGCTCATAATTGTACCCTTGGTCATGAGTGTCACTTGGAAATTCGAAGCCCAGTTGCGCCCTCCAGTGCACTCCAATTACAGCACACTGAAACAGGACTCTGCCCAACAGCACCAAGGATTCTTGTGCACTTCACTACTACCGGCAGTGGCCTTACGGACAACCCAGAAGACATCCCATATCGGCAGATTCCACGCCATGTTCGGAGAGCTCATACGTACGAGAACAGACACAGAAGGACAATCACAAAGGGGACAAGAGAGCTTGATCACATTTGGAGCGCTTGACGTATACAATAAAATGCCACGATGGTGCACACCTCACACCACCGAGCCGTGGCAATTGCAAGGGAGAACGGATGTATCAGCGTTGCTCTCCTGCCGTATACCATGATATTATAGATGGAGATGCAATAACCCAGGCTTGCTGATTCGGCCAATCAGCATGGAGTGGGCACGGACCCAGAGCTGCAACGTTCAGACCCGTCACCTCCAGCAAAGCGCCGCAAATGAAAGAAGCAATTTCAAATACAACCTTTGCAGACGCGTGTACAGCGATACAGCTCCTGGGGATTAACGGTCATCCGTTAAGGCGCACACAACTTCTTCATCGCTCGGGCAGAATTTTCGTCAGGCCGGCGCATGGCGCATTGCAATAAAGAAAGAGAAGATGATGGCGAAGAGCACAGATTGTAATTCCGGTAGTCTGAAACGGCCGGCGAGCTGGTTCGCTCTGGACAAGAAACCTCTGCAAAAAAAACGGATTTTTTGATTTTGTGCAGATCAATAGAGAACTTGACCAGTGTCCATAGCGTTCCTGCGCAAAAGTGACCAAAGCATTGCACCATACCGGCGCGTGCGTTTCAGGATGGAGGGTATCTCATCAGTTTCTTCAGATTCCAATGCATATCACATGCAATTGCAATTGCAAAGCAGCGCATGTTGTGTAGCACTTTCACCAACGCCTTTCTCTTGCGCTCTTGTCTTGACTATTTTTGTCGTTGAAGGTCCAACGCTCATGTACTTGCCACGTTGTGATGAAGATAGTGCTCAGTCAGCAGCTCCCTTGGAAGAGCAGCCATTTTCCAAGTCGATTTCCGGAACCGTGCGTCGTTTACGCACATAATTATCGAGGCAAGTGCTCATCAGGGATATACGGGGAGGTTAGATTGTGGCGCTTTCGGTGCACTCATGAGTTCTTTTGAAGTAGTTTGAAACACCCCCGCAGATGTGATGTTGTCTGTCGCTAAAGCACCCATAAATTATCCACAGAAGTTACCGTTCTCCTCTGTCCAGGCGTTTTACGTCCGGGAAGTGCCGTTTCGTTCGGCTGAATGTGTAGTAATGCATGAGTGAGATTGTGCCATGTGTCCAACTAGAAGAATGGCATGCTGGGAAAAAGTGAAACAAAGCCATCAACCATTGATGAACGCCATGAGCAGCCGCCATGGTCAGCTCCACATCCGTACATGCGTGACGACTGCCACACATCGGTCATGATCAGGTTCAGATATAGTGTACACGTTCTGCACAGGGGTTTTGCACTCCGCTGTGATACAAGCCTGTCATACACGTGAATTGTCTCTGTGGTGTTTGGACGACTCTCGTCATGCTGACTTGCTGGAGATGTGGGGCACAGACCTGTGCAACGGAATCTGAGAAGCCACATCGGCACAGGACATGCATAGCAACACGAGCAACAGGAAGTGGAGGAACTAATCTATCCAGCACAGGGCTGCCGACCAGTTCAGATTCAACAATTCGTCAAGCTGAGGCTGCCATTACCGCAGCATTTCGCGACGGTATCGCGAGACAAATCGTGGAGCTACCATTGCCGTTGACAGGGGCAACAGAGTTAGATGACTGGTAAACGCCCTAGTTACCTTCTCCATTTTCGCATGCATGCTATATTGCGGCTTGGGACGTGCGTGCCCTGCCAGTCGTAGACCTCCAACACGCGGGAATGCGTGCCCTGCCAGTCTCCCACAATACATACCACCACTCGCGCACATCTACCACTGCAGTTGAAGTCTCACCCACACCATCAGTATTGTTGTTTCATGTCAGAGTGTGAAGCGAGTTCTCGCAGTTGCGGTTCACAGCTTGCAATACGTTGTTGGCAACATCCCTTTGGGGCAAGACTGGATGGTTCCAGAGGTTGTGGGCGGAAACATGCAGGCCAGGAGGTATACAGCAGCAGTTTAAAGTCGCTAGGCCTATGCTGGAGCAGCTACTGAGCACAGTAAGTAACTCACTCGACATGGAGAAGGAATTCAAGGGCACGGTTCTGGATGACAGTGATGCAGTTGCTGCCTGGACGAATGGAAGCGTAGAAGCAGTATTATTTCCCACTGGTGACACGCTGAATACTATCGAGGATCGTGCGGAGAAGAAGGAACTGGTGCTGCTGATGAACCCACAGTGGCGTTCTGGTCAAGTAGTAAGCGACTTTGGATTCTTCGGGAGGCGCAGGAAGGAGGACTTTGTTGCGACGTTTCAGACTGTGTACTCTGTAACTTCGAAACGAGCTGCTGGACGCACAATCTGGTGACCCCCCCAACCCTGCACGACCCTCCCCAGCCGCCCAATTTTCACTGTTCCAAAATGCCATGTGTGCAGCTTTAATGGCTTGGAAGCCCAAAGTATCATAGAGAGTCTAAATCTCATAGCTTAAATCCACCCGCGTTGTTCCTGTACAGGGTGAGGGAGACTCAGATGGAGGGCCTACAGCTGTTTGTGGAGAACAACGGGCAAGCTGTGTTCGTGGAACAGTATGATGCAGAACCTGAGTACAAGGTTCTTGAGGCCCGAGCTAAGGAGTGGATCGAGTCACAGCCGGAATAGAAGCAATGCTTGAACATGGTGGGCTGCCCACTAGCCTCATGCATGTGCCTATCAGAGCATCCTCGCGCAATGTCGCCATGAGGCCATGCATGCTGGGCCTAACTGCACAGGAGGGACAGACTGGCCAAGCAGATAGATCTGTGTTGCGGGCCCAAACGAGTTCGCCCCGTATACCGGAGCATTCCTCTCAGATTGCAGTGGGGGGTGGAAGCCGGGGGAACAAGAGTTCCCGAAAATGCGTGCAACCTGACGTAATCAGCGGGAACCCCGAAACTAACACTCTTTCGGTCTGTGCAACTTGTTCATGCAGCTTTGCGAGTGAGTGCGGTGCCGTATGCAAGGCCCCAGAGGATGGCAAGCCCTGCTCCAGGGCACGCGAGCAACGGTTCTGTTCAGATTGTGAATGGCAGAGAAGTGGAATCGGCTGTCGAGGCGCTTCTTCTCGTTGTGGGTGAAGTGGAGTGCTGTGCACGGTTCAAACGTGCGCCGGTCACACCCTGTATATGAGGAACTCAAGAAATCTGCTGGCTGCCACAGAGTCAAGACACAGCCAAAGGTGGCTGTGAACAGGTCCCCACTGGACAGGTCCACTGGGGAAGCATTTGTTACGTGGATCGTTGAGACGGTCTGGGGGCATGGCAGGCATGCACCTGTGCATGTGTGTCGACATCAGCTCGCTTTCCAAGCCTAGTGCTCACCCAATCGCTCTCAACCTGAGGCAGAAACCACCGCATTGTAAATTGATCAATCATGGAAACAGAACGTGTCTACCTACCACCGGACTGCTTGATTCGGCAGCCAGTGCAATTGCTACATGCTCTCACACTCAATCGTGCTAGATGCGTGCGTTGCAAATATCTAGGCACCAGAGCGCCAAATTTGAGGGCAGTGGGTTGCGCTTCATACTCTCACCTGGTGGCAGGGTCTGAAGTGCAGCTAGCTACCACATTCTATCCAGCAACCAAGCTGTACCTGTGCTCAGACCTGCTGCTGTATCCTCTGGTGCATCCAGCGCTCAGATCACCGACAACGCATGTGGCTCGCTTAATACGGTCATTGCATCCAGTGAGGTCCATCGGCAAAGAAGCTGTATCGCTACTCGAAGGCCTAGAATCAGAGCGCATGCTTACAGGCTGTGAAACACAGTAGTAACTGTGCATTCAGGCCTCGGTATCTGTAGTCTGTGGTGATCCTGAAATCTGTAGGCCCAGCAGAGCATCTGCAAACTGCAGTCTGGCTCAGCTCACACATTGAATCCCTCAGCTCTCAGACATACTTTGTGGGCTTCAATCAGTTTTTGACACCGTTCATCTTCCTCGCCTGCAGGTGGCCAAAGGCTGAGGGCATGTGGCTCAATCCATTCAGTGATCTAAAAATCTCGTATGTGAGCGGGCATCTTACAGACACAAAATAAAAGCAATGACATTTTATCGTACCGTTCATCGCTATACACTGATCTCGCGCAGCCTGCAAACATTGCTCTTGTCAGTGCTCAGCCCACCTGCACAACTTCAGCGAACACACAAAAGGATGACAGAGTACCTTCGTTTCAGGACACGCACAACATATCTTCAATTTAGGTTTGGTTTCTTGTGGGGGATCTTTCGGCATGAAAGGGATGTACTGTTTCCATCCCATGGTGTGGCAATTCGAACACGTATGACTTCAAACACAAGACGCGCAGAAACCACTCAACTCAACAACACAATAATTGCACATTCCAGTAGCTTGAGTATGAGCTGTTCCTCCGTCAACAGACCCCACGAGATCTGTATTCATACAGCCGCGCCCTATCCGCTAACTCACCTCAAAAATTCCACATGTGAGTGGCTACAGTGAACGCGCGATCTCCCAGACAGTGGTGTGCAAGGCACGCAGCACCCCTCTCAACACTAAGTTGACATATGCTACGCCGAACGGTTGTATTGCGCGCGCGAACTGTCCCTGCTCGCAACCCTCGACCAGGAGCAATGAATCCATCATGCTCCTAAGCGTGCTCACCATTAAGAGTGTCTCCTGTTGCGAGGTGACCTAATTTCTGTTTCTCAATTCATATAGAGTTTGGGGCAATGGCGGGTTCAGGGGCTGCAGGTGTTGAATGAGCAGGTTTGAACACCATGTAGATGTAGGATGCACGACAATTTATCCATCTAACGTGCGACAGCCGCTGACAGCATGTTAGTGAAGGCACATGCAGCACCTTCTGGGCATTTATTGCAGCTCCCGCACGATGTCATCGCTCGGATAGCCCTATTGCTTTCTCCTGTGGATGTAGAGAAGGCAGCTTGCACGTGCAAAACACTGCAGCGCGTCATGACAGATGAAGCCCTGTGGCAGAAGCTAGCATCCAGGGACCTTCCCAAAGAGACTGCACCCAGTTGCTGGCTCCAACAGCAGGGACATGATGGAGGTCAGTGGCCCCCAAGTACGTACAGGTATGAGCCTTCGCAGTGACTACATAATCACCATTAGGCACTTCTTCGGAAACAGTAATGCAGAGGAACAGATAGCAGGATGCTGCAGGTGTCTGCTTCGCTCCTTGCAGCCATTCCTTATGCTTGGGGGGCTCTGGAAAGCATCCTCCACAGAGCGCCATGCAACGACAACTGACAACATTCTCGCCTTCAAATGGGCACCTGCAGCGCTGGTATGCCTTCAGCTCAAGGCTGCAGACTCATCTGGTGAAGAATTGCATTGGACAGTGGTTTCCATCCTCTCAGCAAGAACTGTGCTCCCTGATGTGGAGCAGCTGGCGCAAGGCATCATTGCCATACTGCCGGTATGCACTTATTTTAGGATTATGCCTTGATACACAGAAGAAAGTCTATGTTTCACACCAACAGAGACACTTCTTCTATGCCTGTGCCAGCGAGCACTGCTTGCAAGATGCCTCCTTCCAACGGATGCAGTCTGCGGCACTTTCCAACCAGATTCATTTCCTTCAAAGTTGTTCTAACGGCAAAATACCATTAATTATTAAGCAGCAGCGTGTAGAAAAGTAACTGCTATATCAAAGTTGAATCAATTTCACGCGTCTGCAGCGCACGAATAGAACACTGGATTGTTGACACGCATCACGTTGGGTATGACAAGCTGTCTGTACTATGCTGCTTGCATGCCTATGCTTAGTGTGTAGCAGCCACCAACAGCCTGGGGTGTGCAGGGAAAGCCGAAGGAGAGTGAGGCTAGAGTAGGCGACAGGGAGCGCATGCATGCTGCACTGGGAGCTTCAACTCATCCCCTTCCCGGCACATCCCCGTCAGGGTCGTTCGAAAGCGAGCTCCTGACATTCATGCGCAACACGCCCCCTCGGGATGCGCGCACCACGCGCCGCTCCAAGAGGCGCCGCAGCAACCCGGCCGCGGGGGGCTTGGGCTGGCCGTGCTGCATGCATCTGCGCAGTGCAGCGACGCCTGGGCAGCATGGCCTACGCAGCCTGTCCGCCCTGTGGGTTGTGTGCGCACGCGATGACAGCAGCACAGCAGAGTTTGTGGAGATGACGGTGCAGGTGGGCCCCACTGGCGCACGCCTGAGGGGCGCTGTGGTGGGTGGGCAGCCGGCCGCTGCTCTGTTTGACGCTACGACGTTGTATTCGTTGAGCAACACCGGCAGATCTTCACAGTTCTGGCAGCAACACGAGACTGAGATCGAGGACGCACTGCGGTATGCTTTCTCAGACAGCGCCCTCAGCGCCGAGGGCCTCACAAGCTGGTACACTGCACCAGGGGGCGTCGAGACCAGCAACTGGAACGAGGTTGTGGAGCGCCTGGGGCTGCAGCAAGCCAGCAGGTCTGGGGAACAGTGCTGGCGTGTGAGCCCTGAAAGCAGTATGGAGGAGGCTGATGTTGACATTGCTGGGCTCACCCACAATATGTCCTTGGATGGAGACCTGAGTGAGGCGCAGTGGCACGTGGCGCGCGTGCTGGCATGCGAGCGCGCTGCTGTAGACTCGGTGCCGGTGTCCAGAGTGGTGGAGGTGATGTTGCACTCCTCAACAGCCCACCGAGTGGTGGTGCTTTTGGGCCCAAATCGCACGTATCAAATAATGCAACAGATAGAGTTGCCATGAGGAGGCGCAGAACTTCATTGCATTGGTGGATGTCAGGGGTTTCATGGTAACTAACTGCTGATGTGACAAGAGGATGTACATTGAAAGGAGTGTTTCAGCTGGAGGGACTGTGCTTTCAGTATGTAATCGATTGCAGTGGGAACAGAGTTCGTTCTGAAGCCTTCTGCATGACGTTCCAACCACGGCTGTGGCACAATCGTTTGGTTTCCATGGCACAACTCCTGGTATCTAGGCGCACAGCTTCTGCCACCTTCAAGTCTCACACTCCTGAGGCTTGTCGCAAAGACAAACAACTGCTCAACACGTGCCACAAACGACGGTACAAAGCAAACACACTGTTAGAAAGTGGCATGTCGATGACGTCATCATCGGTGCAGCACGGTAGCTCCTGTGTTACACGATATATACATCCTGACACGCACGCCCAGGGCCCACCAAACCTGCACCAACTCGCCCGCCCTCTGCGGGCCGCACTCTCAAGCAGTAGCGCTCACCGTAGTTCTACTACAACATCATGGGAGTCATGCAATGCCGATGAGCACCCCCCACACCACCAGCAGCTCTCTCACTGCTCGTTCTGCGTCTCCTGGAGGAAGGGGTCGCTGTGCTCACTGTCATGCGATGCGATGCTGTGCCGCTGCGCGCGCAAGCGCTCCCTGCTGTTCTCAGACACAATAGAGTGGCTAGAAGGGCCCGCCGCAGCAGCGCCGAGCGCGGCAGGCATGCCTTCGTGGACCTCAGAGGCTTCACTGACGCGCTGCAGCGGAGTGATCACCCTGCCCAGCATCGCTGTCCCCCCAAAGCTGCCCATGCTGCCGTCAAACGAGCTCCTGCAGCCTGGTGGTTCAGGCAGCGTCGCAGAGACCTCCCACGAGGAGTCACGCTCCAGTCCCTCCTCGATTGCTGCAGGCTCAGCCAAGAAAGGGTCACTTGGCCGGCGCTCTAGAGCGACTGATGACGTCATCGGCACGACCTCGCTGGCGGTGGCTTCCGAATGGAACGACGACCCCAGCGCGGAGGAGCCCACCACGTGCCGGAAGCTGATGCTACCCGCCGCGCGGTGCTGGGGCGACGACGCGAGCAGCCGCATGCTCTTGGAATGATGAAACGACGGCAGCTGCAACGTGATGGAGCCTGGCCCGTTGTCACGCGCGGCACTGTACCCTGAGAAGGGCTGCGGGGGCGACGTCTCCTCCGGCAGGCCTGCCGTGCCCTCCCCAAACACCTCTGGCAGTGGGGAGTCATCCAGGAAGGGGTCCTGAGGCTCCTCCGGCTGCTGCCACCGCATCTTGGGAGCGGCCGCCGCTGGAGACGGGAGCGGCACCATCTCCACCATCTCTGGAGACGGGGAGCTGTGCAGCGCAGGCGGGGAGGCCGCCGGCTGCGCGGCATACCGCGGTGGCGCGACAGGAGCGTGCCCTGTGGCCGGCAGCTGCACGGCCGCGGCGCCGGAACTGTGGGGCCCGACTTTGATGGCTTGCTGCGCATGTGCGGGGGGTGTGGGGGGCAGCAGGGAGGGGTTGTCACGCATGGACCGCCGAGGGCTGACCTCTCCGGACCGGTGGCTCGACGCTCGGCCAGACGCGTTGCTGACGTCTGCTTGGGAGGTATGCGCAGGCAGGATCCCATGCAGGTGTCCAGAGGTGTGCGGGGAGGGGGCCACCGCAGCGGACAGCTCTGCCTCCAAGTTGGTGGACACGTTCTGCAGCGGAGAGCGCTCGCCGCTGAGGGACCGCGCCTCATGCGAGCGGGAGCAGGTCGGGGAGGAGGGGGGGTCCGAGCGGGCTTCGGCTTCGCCTGGGGCGGAGGGGGCTGTGCCGCTGGAGTCTGGGCGCCTGCGCGGGGGTCTCTTCTTCAACATCTTGGAGCCTGGCATGCGGCCCTTGGACTTACCTTTCAAGACCAGCGTGCTTCCAGATATCGCATTCCTGCAGCAGTCAACGCATGCATGAGTCTCGCTGCCGCAACGCAGCTCCAAACAGACAGAAGCACCCTGTGGACACACTCACACACAGTGGAGGGCATGGATGTGCCTGTGCTTGCTGATTGAGTGTGCTTGTTTAGGACTTATGCCTTCAGGCAGTGGTCGGTGGTTCGATTCCTGACATGACCTTCTGGGTGCTGCTCTTTAACACACATACACACGAAAGTGCTCGGTGGTACTTTCTCGGCATTGACAGGGATCGCCACAGCCACACGCTCTACGTGCAGCGCGGTTGAGGCACAACAGAGAGCATCTCCGATGCCACAGGACAATGCACTGCATGTTGAATATACTGCGCGAGCGGCAGGCTGCCTGGCAAGCAACCACAGGGGGTTCCCAGCCGCGGCGTGCGTGTGCGTGTGGGAGTGGCCCAGGGCAAGCAGCAAGGCGGCGAGCAGGAGGCGCACAGGATGGAGGACGCGGTGTGCGGGGCGCCGTCCGTGCTGGCATCAGCCGCAGCCTCTGGCCCGCTGGGCTGCGCGCTGGGCTGGCTCATGGCCTGCGACGCGAAGGGGCTACAGGTGAGCGGCGTCGGGCTGCGCGACGGCGTGCGGCCTGACTGCGTGCGCACCCCACCTGCCTGCTGGTCCTCCCCTGACGATGCTCCTGACCCTTTCCTGCTGCACACAGGAGTTTGGGGTTGGCGCGCCGCGTCATGTGCAAGCAAGAAAGCAAGCATGCAGGCAGGCTGGCGGCTACAGCACGACTTTTGAAACAAGCAGATTCAACCGCGGCAGCGCGTTCTGTGGCTAGCTTAGTGCAGGAGGAGGAGGCGGCGCACGTGTGGGGGTGCATGGGGGGCAGGCTGCTGTGCGCGGCCTCGTGCTGCTGCCAGCTGCTGTGCGCCCACACGGGGTCATCTGCAGTGCTGAACGCGGAGGGCTGGAAGAACTGGGGCAGAGTGGTGTGCGTGCCATGCGAGCTCGCCAGGAACTCTGCAGGGGGGGCTTGCTGCGACGTGGGGGTGGCCGTGATGCTCTCCTCTGTGGCGGTGTCCCCGGCAGGCGAACGCCGCGACACCGATGCGGGCTGGCTGGCTGCGTGGCTGGTTGAGGATGGATCTGGGCGCTCTGCGGTGCCTGCAAGGGAGGGGGCCGCGGGGGGGGGCCCGGAAGCGCGCAGCGTGCTGCTACCCCCACTCTGACCTGGGTCGCAGGAACTGGCGCCGCCGCTTGCGAAGGGGGCGTGGAGGCTGCGGCCGCCTTGCACGTACGCCTGCACGGTAATGTGCCGCCGCTGCAGGCTTGCACGAAGGGAGAGTAAAGAAAACGCATGGCAGGAAGGCTGGGTGGCTATGAGACACAGGGAGGGAGGGGGGGGGGGTGCAGGGCAACAGCGGGACGAGCACACGGGGCGTACAGCGGCGGAGAGGCGGGCGGCGGCGGGGTTGGAGGAGGGGTGGGAGATCAGGCTGGTGCGCCTGCGCGCGCGGCGGAACAGCATGCACATGCGCGGGCCATCCTCTCGGTGCGGGCGCTCCAGGACCACCACGCTGCCGCTCGCTTGATCACTGGCATAACCGGAGTTCCTCGGGCTCGGAGCATGCGCCGGTGCCAGCTGGTGCGGCTGGGGGTGTGGGGTGTCCGCGCGGCTGCGGCAGGGCCAGCACCGAAAGATCCACAGCACCAGCACCAGCAGCAGCAGGATGAAAGCTGTGACAGAGCCGAAGATTATGCCGAATATCTGGCTGCCAGACAGGAAATCGTTAGGGTCTGCAGACCCGGAGCAGAGCTTGCTGTCGGTGGCGTCGCGGAAGAGGGGTGCCTCGCACGCGCGCACCGGGCCCTCCCCGCAGTTGCGCGAGTACGACTGGCACAGCTCCTTGCACAGGGGCCATTCAATGTCGGTCTCGTTGTTGCACTCGCGGAACACGGTGAAGCAGGCCAGGCGCTCGATTGTCTGCTGGCAGGCGGGAGTTTGCGACAGCTGCGTGTCCTGGATCGGCCTCCACTTCGACAGCTGGTTCCTGTAGCGGACCTCCAGCGCGCTCACCTGCACATGCGCTCGCCTGCCGCAAAGTGGGTATTTGCTTGTCACACATCTCCAGCACGCATCTCAAGCGGGGTGTGGAGGAGGCTGCTTGCTACAGAACCCCCAAGCCTCTGCCCAGAGGGCACAGCAGGGCGCACCCCACACTTGGCACAGTTGCAAGGGCGCCTTGCGGGAGCCAACAGTCGCATGCAGGAGGCACGCATGCATGCATGATGCAACAGAACACATAACAGATGTAGAGAGATACGGAACACTGAATAATAGCGCACCTGTGTGGACACATCGCCGTTGGGAATGCAGACGTGGGTGGTGGCAGCCCATTCAAACGCACTGTTGCAGTAGTCGAAGGCCTGCGTCACGCCCCCCACCGCCACACACTCGTCGCCGCCGGTGGAGCACTGCCGCTCGCAGGTGTCGCTCACACAGTGGTAGCCCTCGCCCTGCATGCATTGCCCACGGTTGCGCCCGGCTCGCACACGCATGCCAAGGAGGACACTGAAATGTTGACTTAGTCATACGAATCCTGGAAACGCAGCAGCTCCCAGAAGAGCCTGAGGGTCGCGTCGGGGATTGTAGCCACAGTGTCGAGAAGCAACAAAGCAGCAGCCGCCTGCGCTGCCACCTGCTGCCTAGCAGCCGCCGCTCATGAGCTGCGTGGCCACCGGCTCTCTGGTGCCCCCCCTGGCCTGCTGTGTACAGGACAATCAGGCAGGCAGGCAGAGGGGGAGAGGTGGAGGAAGCAACAGGCAGAGGCGTGCGGGCAGGCCACACAGGAGGGGGGTGCGCAGCACACCAGCAGCGCGCAGTCACGGGTGCACTGGGGCACCTCAACGCGGCAGTCGATGCCTGTGAAGCCTGCGGCGCACTCGCACGAGCCGTCCGCCTGGCATGCGCCGCGCGCCTCCTCCCATTCTTGAGCAGTGGCGGGTAGGCAGCTGCCCCCCTGGCACTTGTACTCGCTGCAGTCTGCACCAGTCCACCCCTCCTTGCAGGAGCAGAGGCCGGTGAGGGGATCGCAGTCGCCGTTGGGCACCGAGCAGTCGCGCGGGCACGGCAGCTCGTCCAGCGTGTTGGCGCACGCCTCCTGCCTGCTGGGGCAGATGAGCTGCACCGTTTGGGCTTCAGCAGAGTCTCCCGCAGCCACTGAGATGTTGGCCTCCACCTGCAGTGCAACCGGTGGCGCCTTGCCATGCCCATGCTTTCCTGATTCTATCGCAGATGCACAAGGGGGAAGGCAGCACAGCCTTGCATGCTGGCCCCCTGCAGTTGCTGCCCATGTGCTGCGATGCTGACACAGGCGACTTCAGCACTACAGAACGTTGCGCAATCGGGTTGGGACACAACAACTTGCAGTTGGGTCCAGTCTGTGCTTGCTGGTGCAGTGCTGAATAGTTGCTATTCTAGGTTGGATTCCAGAAGCACTGGGCAGCAGTGCTACTGTGCAGTATTCGAGTAGCTCAGGGGGCACGTAGGTGCGGCGCATGTGGCCTCGTAAAGCTGGCAGTGGCTTGAGTGGCTACATCAGTGAGCGTGCCTTACTGCTCGGGTGCTTGCCCCCACCGGACATTTGATGGCGGCAGCGCATGCAGCCCGCTCAGGCCTCAGGAGAGCGCACAAACGCATGCACACGGCACAGATGCTGTGGCCGGGTGCGCGGCTGCAGGTGGGAGGGCGGGCCGCACCTCCTCGCCGAAGGGGCACGTGACAGGCCCGCTGCTGCCCAGGGTGACGATGACGGCCTCAGGCGTGCATGTGGCCTTCAGGCACACTGCATCCACATCATTCTTGCCCTCCCGCACCAGGAAGCACCGCGAGCTGTCGCCGAACTGCTCCTCCAGCACACTGCTGGCGTTGAAGATCTGCAGCACAGCCCGCCTGCCCTCACTGCCAGCACACTGATCACCGCTTTTCACGGGTTTTTTGCTTTTCAACGACAGGCGCACTGCCGGCTGCCGTTGAAGGCCCCGCCTGCACATCTACAACAGAGCACACACATGCTACGGCAGCAACACAAGCAGCATGACAGCCGCTCGGTTGCTGGCTTCCTCTGCGAGCATGCCGGGGTACCGCAGCAGTCGCTACACGCCACGTGCGAGGATGATGTGCTGCGAAGCAGGCATATCAGGCACAGCACAGCATGATTAAAGAGAACAAGCATTGCCGCGCAACCTGAAGGAAGCAGCCATGCAAGTGCATGCATACATGTGACAAAGAAGCGCACAGAGATGTTGCCTCCATGCGTGCAGGAGCCCCATGTGCGGAGGGGGGCCACATAGGGGGACAGAGACCAAGCTTGCACGCCCTGTACTTCCTCCGGCTCCACGCAAAACCCTTTGAAGTTGGGATCGTACGAGCACGCCAGCATCTTGCTGCCTGTGGTTGTTGCATCGCAGTCGTACGCCTGCATGCACATGAGGAACGTGGGGGCCTGCAGACGCTCCCCACAGGGGGGCGGCACCCCCGCAACAGACGCACCCTACCAGAGCCCCCATCGACCCCTGTTGGGGGCGCTCCATTGCTTTGCCTGCTGGGCCAGATGCGCGTTGCAGGGCGAGGCGTGCGCCAGAGCACACTCACACCAAAGGCAAGCACACAGCTTACAGGCATGGGCACATGAAGCAGGGCCTGTGAAAGCCAGGGGTGCGTTGCAATGAACTTGTCACAGAATGGAAAACACAAAACACACGCATGCATGCCTGTGCCTCAAGCTGGCAGCCCTGCAGGCCTGCCACCAACTGCCGTTGCTGCAGAGGGCGCGGCATGCAGGGGCAGGGGTAGGGGGCACCATACGGATCGTTTCTGGGTTCGCTTGTTGTTGGTGCAAATAAGCAGGGTTTTGGGCAAACAAGCAGGGTAGAACGAAGCGCACAGACGGGCGGGTGAGGTTGCGGGAGGGTGGGTTCTCGAGGAAGGCTTGCCCGCGGCCGAGCCCCCACATGAGCGGCTCCGGTTCGCCCACCGCGCGGTACCACCCTGTGTCGTTCAGGACTGCATGGCTGAAGATGGAGAGCACCGAGTACTCGTCTGGTGACGGGCTTGCGACATCTGAGCGCGCCACCTGTGGTGATAGGTGCACCTCACTCTTCGGGGGCACCTCCTGCAGCGCCGCAGCCATCTGTTCAATCATCACACACTTGCGACTTTCCGCGTGTACACTCATGGTTCATGCATCGGCGCGTGCACACCTGCTGAGGGCCCACTGACAACTCGTCATAGTTCACAATTTCGAGCCCAGGCACTGCGCTGGGCGGGCCACTGGGGTCGAGGATGTTGTAGTGCTTGCGGGCTGCATACTGTGCGTTGGGCGTCACTAGTGCCTTTGCCACGATGCCGCGCACTTCCGTGTCATCCACCACATACCCGCGCAGCTTGCGCGAGAGGGTGCGGAACTGCTGGATGCTGGTGGAGGTCAGCGCCAGGGCATGCATCATTTCATGCAGCACAACAGCCCGCACAGTGAGCGCTGCAGAGGCTGGGGTGGTGCCGTGGGCGCGCTGGGGGCTGCGATTTGAAATCGCATGCATGGTTGCAATGAAAGGCGCATGCAGATTCATGTGCACGACGGCGGGCCGCCCGAAGCCGTCGCGCTTGCAGATCGCGGTGGCTCCACGTGCTGCGCCCGGGTTGGGCCGCAGCGTGACGTACACCAGCAAGTCGCCTTGGTCTTCAGCGTTGGCTGACAGGCGGCCGTCTGGGAGGGCGGTGCCGGAGGGCACGGGGATTGCGGGGCAGATGGGGGGCTCCTCATCGTCCGCCTCGCCGGATACTGGGCCAGAGTCGTCTGTGTCCATGGCTATCTGGATTTCGTCTTCTGGCCTGCACCACAGCTACATCATTTTAACCCCCCTGTGCTGCCTTCAGGGCCTTGCGAGCACCTCCTCCACAATGTGCGGCAACGCAGGCATGTGGCATGGGGCACAGAGAGCAGTGGCCCACGCGGTGGCATGCACACAGAGTACAGAAACACACACACCAGAGGATGTGAACTTTGCTTTGCAGTTCCTCCATTGTGCTCCTGATGATGCCATGCACCCATGACGAGCCCGAGCTCCCGACTTTGTCTGTTGCAGAGCATCGGTGCCAGCAGTTCGTTTCAAAGGGCGTCTGCAGTGGATTGAACGGCTTCCTTACATCTTGAGAGTCGCATATCTGTAGCCGCTCTGTGTTCTTGGGCGGTTCGCCCAGCTGTACAGTGAGAAGTGTTGTGGAGGCTCTAAGGACAGCCGTGTGGCACTCCTGCGGTGCTGTAGAAGCAATTTACACCAGAAAACGGAAATTTAGGCCGAAACAAAACGCACTTTGACATATTGATCCGGCTGTCCCGTGCAATCATACTGTCCACCTCCTGCATCTTCTTCTTCGAAAAATCGCAAGCCAATCCTGCAGAGCACCAGCAGATCTAGGTGCATTTTGCTGTGAGGTATACATAACATCACGGTTGTTCTTCGAGGTGCCATGATGCTCGAAGGCCTTGGCATTGTGAAGAGGGTCCCTCCACAAAAGAGGGACGTGACAACATCACACCTGATGTTTGTGCCATCTTCCACAGCTGCGCTGCTAACTCTCAGCTTCAAGAAGATAACTGCAAGGCATGCGTCCGGGTCATCCAGTAATTGTACGCGCAGGATGGTGCCGGATGACCCAACCACAAACAACATCAGCGGCCCTGACTTACGTCGACCAGACGAGTGCACACCTATCAACAAGGTACCCACAATATATGTAAAGTGTTGTAACATTTACCGCGCCCCAGTGGTTGCATGGTCAAGAATAGGAACGCATGATCGTGCAGAGAACAGTAGATATGTCGCGGAACGACGAGTCTGCGAGTATACGGCGGCGACTGAATCACTGTAAACTATTCTGCGTCCAAGAAAGGCAACCAGCTAAGCCGGCATGTGTCAGGCATATCAGGATGTGGTGTTGCGGATCTGCAGGGACTACACATTGGTCAAGGTCCGCTAATTCAAGGTCCGCCGCGGCGATGTAGCGTCTGTAAACACCTTTCTGCTTTGTGAATGCGTTCACACCGCACAGCTAACCGCGGTTAACCACTGCAGCCAGGTCGCAGGTGGAAATCTGCTCAACACATGTTGCGCATGCATGGGGAGTCCCCTGGCCGGTCACGGCCTAGGCTGCTAGCAATTGCTGCAGCAAGTATTCTGAATGACATAGGATGGTATCTACTGCATGTGACCACTTCAGTGTGTGTGGAGTTGACGTGGTTATGGAGACCAGAAACTTCCAGGCATACAGTTCAGTGTGCAATGATGTTTCATTACATTGTTCCGTTGCTCATGGGTCCTTTGGCATGGGCGGCAACCTGGAGGAGAATGTCTGCGGACAGCGTGCTGATACCTTCCTTACCATTATGCACATCCAGCACACCCGACGGCGACGCCAGGCTGGAGCATGGTGACCGATTACAACTCAGTGACGCCAGTCCAGAACTTGCGCCCCCCTCTGCATCCATCACTAGAACTGCCCCATCACCTGCACCCACACCACATTTCTGCTGATATGACACTGATGCGGTGCACAGGTGGCCAAGAGCAATGGCTCGCGCCACAGATGCGCTGCTGTATGAAAGCATTGGTTTCTTTGATACTTGTGGCTACACAAGCGTTGCAACGACAGCATTGGGCTGATCTTTGAACCGTAGGCATTGCATCTAGCGCAAATCCTATGCAGTAGGGATGCTCTGCTCATCACACACTGCTGCCAGTTGATTGATCCACACCAGCAAGTGCACATGTCTCAGGAATATGGTCCTGGATTGGGCTGAAAGGTCCACGCTTTGTCCTTGGCGTAGACACCTCCTCCAGAACATCTAGCACATCAACAGCAGTACCATGTGCCCATTCATGCCCAGCCTGTACTGCCTGCTGCAGCAAGTCTCTGACCTCTCGTGCATGCTCGTTTTCTGGTATGCAAACTCTCTCAACCTGCAGCAAGGAACAGATGTGCACCTCATTCCAGTCTCGCCGTGGTGCAACTGCTCGTGCAACTGCGTGATTGTTAACATGCAATGCAGTCGACAATGATGCAGCTGTGTGAGTGGGAGGTGGCCATGGTCCAGTCCTTGTGATACTGAATGTCATGGCCAGAACCTTGTGTGCCAGAGTTGCATCTGCAGAGTGTCATGTGAATGTACCTCAGGCCACGACACCACATCTTCAGTGTTCCCATTCGATTTCAGCAGCTGGAAGGCATGTGCCAACAGCCTCCTGAGCCGCATAGCTCCCTGCCGCGCACCACCGCTCTTCTGAAAGCTATAGAAAGAGCACAGCAAGTGGGCAAGCTGCAGTTGGGTGATGCCAGAGCCAGTAGTGTCCATGCTGTGAAAGGCTGCTTCTGGATTTGATCCTATCGGCTTCTGCATCCCTGAATCAAACTCAGTTCCAAACTCCTCCACAGCAGTTGCAACCACAAAGTCACATCAAACAGCCGGGGGCCACAATGATGACACACTCCAGTTAACGATTGCACTGCACCCCAGTTTGCTATTATTATGTCACCTGCTACTGCGGCTGCCGTGCAACCCCAATATCACACCCGCCCCGTTTTATCATACATTGCAACGCATCGGGGGGGACGGGAGTCCATCAAACAAGGAACAACATGCATGTTCCCTGACAACTTATCATGCTGCCTGACGCCACCACCATTCCGGACAAGACCAATCAGATGAATTGTTCCTGTGTTTCCATCGAGATGGCACCGCACCCAAGCACAATCCTGCAACTGCCGCCGGATCTCATCCAATTCAGTCAACGAGTTGAAGCTTGCAACACTAGAATCCGACACTGCCATCCCCAACCCCTTTGGTGACAGCATCGCCTGATCCCCCAGGCTGCCTTGGCCATTCACCAAGACATCCTCTGCCAGCAGCATCGACTGCACGAAGCCTCGGGACACAGCATCCAGAGATCCATGGAAAACGTCTGTGTGAATGCGATGCAGTAATCTTCCAGCATCAATCCTGCTGCACCCATTAAACCAAGGATAAAACGAGTGCGCCTCAAGCCACTTGGAGATATCATCGAAAACTGCAACCGCTGCGTTCGTCCTCAGAACGTTCTTCCCAGCATGAGGGCTACCTTGCTGAACAGGATGCGGTTGCCCGCATTCATCACCACTTTTATGGCCACTCTGAACATCACATGCGCGCAGCCCTGCTCCTACACACATTCCACATGGTGCACTTGAGTTCTGCAACCGCATGTTACAGAAGCCACAGGGTAACATCGTTTGCAAGCCAGGAGCTTAAAACACAGAATAAGTTCTTGATGTTCATCTTCTGCGTTTGAATCAGCACACTGCTCTGGGGTTGTGCTGATCATCTCTGGGAGTCATACCCAGGGGCCCTGCACTGCCCCGCCAGACACTGTGACACTTTTCACTGCAGCCAGAAACCATTGTACATTGCTACAACTGAGTCAGTATGGACTAGACAAGTTCTGATTGCTTGCAAACCCCCTGCACAGCACTTTGTACTGAAACCCAGATCTCACCTGCACTGCGAAGCATCTCATACGCCTCTTTCAGCTCTGCCACAGATTGCCGAGGCTCTGTGACAACTACTGAGGTCTTGGGAATGTTTACAGCAGTAGCAGAGCGCTCTTGGGAACAGGGCATGTCCTGGGCATGGTTAGGCTGGTCCTGCGGCTGCACTGCTCTTTGCCTTGCAGCTGCACCTGTGCCTCGTGTTGACACTACTGTGCAGGCGATTGCTTGCTGAAAAGGGGGGCCTACATCTGCTGGCTGTCCACACCCTTGTTCTTCTGCAGCTTGTCGTGCTTCAGGAAAGCAGAGAATGGTTCCTTTCGACAGCACCTACAGCAACAAAAGAAGGTGCCGCTTGGATGCCTCCGTGGAGGCATATTAGCCTGGCTCAAGTAACTGCACCAAAGAATGAAGCTGCAACCCATTTCCATAAGTTCTGAAATGCCAGGAGATAGCAACTGCAGCCTTACCTTCGCTTCTCTCTGAGTGGCTTGTGATCGTGGCTCTAGAGAAACTTGCACTCGTGGATCTAGGCATCCACCTTTAAATCTACGCACACATGAGGGGTCTGCACGAGGCAGCAGCGGGTGAGATGGGGGGCCTTTATCAGATCCAAGCGGCCTATTTAATTCCTGAAGTCGTGTTGCAAGGGTTTCTGGTATCGCTCCGGTGTTCTTTTGGGTTGCGTGGACTGCTGCTGTGTCTGGTGTGTGCTGTTGTACATGCGATGCTTGCACACTAGCAGCAGGGGCAATATGCACAGCAGAAATACTTCGATGCGTGGTTGTGGCTGTATCCCTTTGTCTATTTGCATCCGCTTCTAGTCCGACATTGCAAGAAAGAGGGCCCGTCTGCCTTTCAGCCAAAGACCCAGGTGTAGAGCGGCGCTTCTGGGGCTGAACAGGTAATCGCATCAGCCTGACACCCATTGGTGAAGGTTGAAGCGCCAGTGGACGGCTGGACCTGCCTACCAATGACCTGTCAACACAGTCACCTGCATTACTGTGACAATACTGTGACAGTACTGTGCATGCTTGCACACAGCAACCCTTGCCATAGAATTATTTTGTCCGCACCGCAGATGGGCACGCTACTCGTGGATGTTCTGGGCTTTCCACGACAAGATGCTTCGCGTGGCACATGAGGCTTTATCGTCCTCACACCGCCTGTGCTGGTGAGGTGGTTGTCCTTTGAATGTTCCATGCTGCTGATTCGCTTAAGTCCTATTTGGGTTGCGAAGCCAAGCAATTGGCGTGAATGAGGCTCTGAAAGTGTGGAAAGTGTGGCGAACAATACGTATCTCGAGATACGGTTTCGAAACAGGTGAAAGATTCTTGAAGCAAAGGAGCTTTAAGGCTGGTGTGTATCTTTCCGCGGTGGGTTCACTGCGCGTGTCGCTACAAGTGGCTGCAAGGGCAGAATTGAACAGATTCTGGTCCACACAGAATCTGCACCATGACGAATTCGTACTAGCTGTGCAGTGTCACTGCACAGTGTGTCTCACCGCTGGACTCACGTACTTCCATACATTCACTCATCAAGAATCGTCGTGCAGACTTGTACAAGGCTAGCCGTTCAGAGGCCTTACGCGTTGAAAGTCAGTCCACCATCGGTTCCGGTCTCATCCTATTTACAACGAGGCAAACTTAACAGGAGGCAGGACAGAAAAGAATTGTATTTTTTTGTGTCATGTTTTGTTCCTCATTTTCGCTCAGCCGCTGTGTTCCTAACTCCCGCTTACCTCATCAGACCATCTATTTTCTTTTGCCAGGGCTCTTGCCGGTACATTCGCTCTAAGCTATCAGGGTACCACCTTTTCACACGAAGTGTCTTGTTGAACCATGGAATCGTTGTTTCATGCCACACACAGTGCCAGGACGAGGCTGCACAATCACATGGTCAGGCATGGGTAAGTCCAGTCCTCTTGTGCCCCTGCGCCTTCATAGGAACCACCACGCCTCCAAAAACAAGACATATGCAGATGTCAAATCATTCCTCCTGTTCACTGCTATAATCTACTGGCTGGCGAGAAGCGCAGCTCCAGGTTCTACAGCCAATTCAGAGTAAGCCAAGGCATCAAGTGCACAGCAGCCAAAAGCTCTTACGTGTCCAGAGACATTCAGGAAGAGATGATGGGGGCTGTGCTGGTGGCTGGTGCTGGTCTTGCTGGTGAGGTTTTGTCCAAACTGCTCAATACGCCACTCGGAGCAAGTAGTTGCCAGATGCATTGCAGCCTCAAGCAGCGGTCGCGTTGCTGCACTTTGGTGGAGATCAACTATCAGCAGATCTGAAGTCTATTGAGCACACAAAAGTGTAGCAGTCGCGTGTGTCCACCTGTATGCTGGCTGCCCGTGTTAACTTGGTCAGTGCTGTTCTGTAGGCTTGTGTCTGGCAGCATCGTTAGAGAAGACAGGAATACCATACTTCGTCCTCGAGCAACGGGGAGAGTTGAGCCAAGAAGGTGCAGCCATTGCACTGTGGCGCAATGCACTAACTGCTCTGGATGCAATAGGTGTGCTCAGGTTCCTGATGACACTATCAGTCTAATTTCCCCGCTTTACAGCAGAAAATCTTTGTCTGTACCCTCTGAAGTGAAAATTTCGACTTTTGGCCTCAGTTGTTTGTGCTGCAGGAGTGGCGGATGCTATCAGGGCAGAGTATGCACCGATGCACACAGTAAGGCTGTGCAGGTACCAAGCTCCCCTCATGCACTTGACACGTCTGCACAGTGCCGCTGTCCTTATGGCTCGTCCAGCAGGGGCACCCGCTCGGAACCCATGCCTCAATGTGATGTGTGTACACACGTGTTGTGCAACACATCTGATACGTTCACAGGCGCACAACTGATCCTTGCAGGGACGATGGCACCATCCTGAAGGAGTTCTCTTTCGACGAGTGCTCAGAAAATCCAGAACTTATTGGTATCCCCCGCAGTAGGCTGCAGCAGGTACCGCCGTTTCCTGTACTTTGTTGCGAGACCAGAGAACAGCACAGCATGTTGGTGGTTGCATATGCGGTGCTGCCTGCTCTGCTACCTGCATTTGCAGATGCTCCAAACTGTGCTTGGAGCTCTGAACGCATTGGGAGGAGCCCAGCCTCGTCCTCCGCTGCTTCCCACCCCCACCCAGCACAGGAAATGTGTGCAAGAGTCAGCTGACACTAGTATTCTTGTTACCTCCACCGACAGATCTCTCCACGGCTGCGGCTGCCATGATTACATTGCTTGTGCAGCTTCTCTTGGATGCTGTGGACTCAAGAAGAGTGCTCTTCAATGCTCCTGTGGCCTCCGTGAACACAGCAGACACTGGAGTCATACTGGAGGATGGGACAGAACTGAGGGCGAGGCTGGTTGTGGGCGCAGATGGCCTGCGCAGCTCTGTAGCCCAAGGCCTCAATGTTCCACCTGCCAACTTCTGCTTCCAGGCTGGCTACCGTGGCCTGGCCACTTTTGATGGGCCAGCACCAGTGAGCGGCGGGGCAGTCTGCCAGGTGTGTAGTCACCCTGACTCGCGCTTGTAGTTTTGTGTTGCTTTGTGTTGCCCCCGCTATGGTGGGCCAGTGCTGTAGGTGACATTCCTCCCCTGCCTGTGTGCTGGAGTTGTGGGGGCTGCTGTGTTGTGGGAGATGTTGTGGCAGATGTGCACCATCACCAACGAGCGCTTCCAGCATTCTGATCTCGGAACAGAACTCCAACCTGCTTAGATTTCAGAATTTGAGACTCCGGCAGTCGGTTTGTGAGTTCGAGGTGCCCAAAGGACTCACCCCATGACACGATGATGCAGATCTGGAGTGCTGATGGTGTCAGGGCTGGCCTGTACCCTGTCACTGAGAGCTTAGTGTACTGGTTTGTTACGTTTGACTGTGATGGGGAACTTCCGGCACAGAGCTCTGACAAAAGAAAGGCGGCTGCTGCTGCTCTCGTGCGTGGGTGGGATCATGGGATCGAGCAGTGTGTGGCTGGCTCTCCTGCTGACAAGATCTCGCGGTCCAGGTTCTTTGACAAGTGGCCGTTGCCATTGCCAGTGTTGCAGTCAGGTAGCTTCACCCTTTGCGGGGACGCGTTGCACCCTATGACGCCTAATCTAGGGCAGGTGAGATGCTTGCCACTGTGTGCACTGCTGCTCGGCCTGCACTTCCTGGCACATGCACTCCCCTGATGCTTGTGCTGGAGCTCTGCACTAATGGTTTTATTGCATTCACACAGTACTACACAGACAGTTCTTTGACAGTTGGTTCTGAGTTTGTTGAGAGTATCGTTGCTGCATCTGGTGTGCGTGGTGTCGGACTGAAGGGGCTGGTGTGCAGGGCGGCTGCACTGCTTTGGAAGATGGGATAGTGTTGACAAGAATGCTCTGTGATGTGTGGGGCAGTGGGAATCGGAGTGAGCTTGAGGGTACCCTGCGTGAGTTCGAGAGGCAGCGAAGCATACGATGCTTGAAATTGGCAGTGCGCAGCAACCTAATCGGGCGGGCGCTGCAGAGCAGCAATCCGATAATCGTTGCTGCTAGAGATCTCACAGTGCGTACGGCGATCGATCCAGCAAACTTCTTCAACCACGCGTTGTATGATTGTGGGGGTCTGCCAGCTAGGTTTTGAGACTGTGACTTGTGTGTGTTGCCAGTCGATTCTCTTGCCAGTGGTGTGTAGGTGCCTCAACATACCTGTAACTTCCACTGCATGCTTGGTTAGTGGAGGAGGAATACCATGTGCATGCAGTTCACGAGATGTGGCATGTACAAGCATGAGAAGCCGAGAAGCCACACATGTGCACACACACACACAATGGTGCACCACTTGTTATTGTAAAAAAAGTTACAACCTGGTGCATCAAAACTTCCATGGGGCCATTCTTGCGCAATGCGACACAAGCCGTGACTGCCCCGATAAAAGACTTCAATTCGCCCACAGGGATTCGAACCCTGGTCTCTGGAGCATCCTTGTGGATGTGATTCTTTGAGAATCCAGTATCCTAACCAACTAGACTATAGGCGACCGCGTGCTCGCCGTTTGAAAAAGTGCAATTATCAACAACCTTTACATGCTACAATTCCGCACTGATGGGTTCAAGCTCCCTTCCAGCGCTGGGACTGGACACGAAGTTCCCCTGTGCTTGAATTCACTGGCGGACGCACCCAGTCACACCAAATGGAGGGAAGTGCTGTTTTTCGTTCGTGTGGCCTGTTTCTGGTCCTTTGGATTCATGTCCCAACACGAGTGAATGTGAAGAACGGAGGTAGGGTTATAGCAGACAGATTACATGCATCCCTCATATTGTCTGTGCGTTGTGACATGCTCATGACCAGTCATCTTCTGCTCCATGCAGCCGAATACTATCCATTCTTGTACTATCGATAAATGGTCATCTATTTGATACAAAGGCTGCTCTACAGTCTCTGATTCTCATCAAAGAACCTGAGCACTAAGCAAATCCGATCTGCCTCCACTCATACGTTCAGCTCTGGATCCTGTTTCGGCCGTCCGTCTGCACACGAGCGTTCCTCAGCATGACAGCCCCTGGTAGTACTCACTGTGTCAAAGGTCATTCTTTCCTTCAGCTGCAGTTGCGTTGTTTGTAGTTCAACACCCTGACCACACACGTGAAAGAAACCATTCCAACCTAGACGCATGCAAACAAGTCATGCATTGCGTTGCAAGCTTCAACAGCAGCTCACTTCCAGATGGTACAACTCAAGCTAGGGCTCAGCTTGTGACAAAGTCACCATGCCTAGCACGCCATTCAGCTGCAGCTTTGTTGCAACGTCCAAGCTTCAACACCGCAGCCAATGCCACATGCCTCCACCCCCCCGAAACTGGATCTAGAGGTGCAATGAGCTGCTTCACAATATGAATCTTCACAACCACCCCGTCGGCTTCACAAGAGCTGATGCAGAGTGACAACCAGCACAATGCCAGATGAGGGGGCGCACATGCGAATAATGTCTGCCACCGGCGACACAAAAATCTTGCCGTCCCCGATCTCTCCGGTGAATGCCGCCACTGCAATGCACTGGCACGTTGCTGATACTTGCTCCCTGCACACCAAAGAGCCACCCTTTCCAACAGCACAGGCATGCTGCAGCCGATGTACGTGCGTGTTGCCCACGCCGACATAGGAGACATATGAAAACGCTTGAATGTGGCTACTGGGAGCCACCACGGACTGCACCAAGGTAGCACACTGCACTAAACTACTACTGTGGATGAAAGTTTTGCCTTACAATGAACCGACATGCAAGATGCAAAGCACCTGTGCATGCTGTCAGGCGTCATGATTGCTGTGGTTGATAGCTGCTGTGGACGCGCAGCCAAAATTTGCAGATAGATACCATTGGTGGTTTTTGTTCGGCAATAGAGTTGTGGTGTCTGCATCTCTCCACGAGATCTCTCCAGTACAGCCTCGTTATGTTCAAGCAGGTTCTGACGCGTGGCATCATAGTGGGTCAAGTGTGAGCATGAAATCGTGCGCTGTGGTACCTTCTCATGCTCTCTAACTTGTGTAGCTGTGGTTCTTGAATATATATGTAAATGCATTAGATATATGTAAACGCATCGTACGTGCACAATTCAGAGCCCATTAAATGAGAAAGCGGCGTTTCCTGAACTGACAACAGTTCTATGGTCGGTGCTGTGGAGAGTACCTTACACAGACGACGTCCAGCTTCTTTTTCTGTATCAAGTCATTCTCACCAAACTCTGACCCTCCATACCTTTCCTTGCCTGCAGAAGCACCAGATGATTTGAACATGAATAGCGCATCGCATTCATGGCATACAGTTGTGGCATACTGCAAAAGCCGATGATGTTCCACCATCTGGGCAGCACAAGACAAGCTGAGACATATCACCCCAAAGTTGGGCAGCAGGGAAGTACTATCTACACCTTCTGAACTATCAGAGAGGAGTAGAGACATGAGTTGAAACACGGAGACACCTTCCAACGCAGATATGTGCAATGCTCTCGTCTTCCAACTGCAAATCTAGACATGATTGGCACGCACCGCCTTGAAAACCAATTCCGTAAACATCAGAAACTGTCAACCCTTTGATTCCTTGGGCAACAAGCGCTGTTACAACATCGTTTAGCCTCCATGGTCGCAGTACTGCCTGGGGACATGGATACAGTTGTGTACCAACAGCATGATAGCGGCTTCCACTTACAGGGGCTCCGGTACAGGTCAGAGAAAGAAACCCACCGTCACTTGGAAGAATTGAACAGTAGGGAACTCATCAAGAGTCGCATCGATGGACTCGAGATCTGCGTATGTTGCTTGCCCCCCGGCTCCTGCTGCAGGAAGGCGCAATAATAAGATAGAAGAACTCCTAAACATTCCGTACGTCAGAACCTATTTCATGAGTTGTCAACACGCGCATCCATGCGAACTGTAGGAGACTAGGCATCCTTCGCAATGCGTTTCAACTCCCGAACAAGCATCTGCCTGCTCAGACGATGGCAAGCCTCGGTCTACATGCAACATGTGAAAGAGACAAATAATAAGGTGAGAAGATACCTGCACGCGCGATTGGACTGCTCCGTGCGCGACTTTCGAAGCCTGCCCTGTGAGCTACGGCGGCGGACGGCTGGGCTGCTGGGGCGCGAACCTGTTCTCTACAGAACCCGATATGACCACGGGGTCGACTTGCAACAGGTGTAGAAGCATGAGTTCGACCCACTGTCCGGTGTGCCAGCCCCATCATGCTATGTCAAGTGTACCGCAAGCGTTCAAATGGGATGCCCGAGCGTGCGCTTCATATGACAGCGTGTCGCCTGCTCTATGCGCCATACGGACTTACATAGCTGAAACAGCATTTGGACAGAAGGAAGGTGCCCACCGCGTGTGCAAGTGGAGCTCCACATGGCCACATCGCTGGTACGGAATGCATGCGGAAGTACAAGATTCACACCATGGTGTGAATCTTGGTGCACTGCACCATCAGCGCCCACTGACTGCCCAGCCTGCACTGTGAGCGGACACGCAAGCGATGCTCGTTGCACTTGTCAGAAAAGGCACCATGCATCAGTGCCATACACCATGCTCTCTCATTTGACCCATGCAATTCCAAGTAGACCTATGTACAGCTGGTGTTGTGCATCGCAGGAGGCCCTCATGCTGATGGTTGTTCTTCCCAATCACGCTGTGCACCTGCCATGCTTGAAAGCGGCGATGTTTTGTCCGAGTCTCAGTGTTGACGTGAAATTTTGGCTCATCCACGGCGCGCTACGCCCTGTACTGGAGAAGGGCATGCATGTGTGAGGTCCTCCTCCCAGCCCCACCACCAGCACCACAGGCCTGTGCACCCTCCCTCAGCTTCCGGCACATCCCCGTCTTATCATCTGTTGCTGTGAGCATGCCACTGTGAGCATGCTACTGTGAGCATGCCGCCAGGTCTATGGCATCACGCGCTTGCCTCACTAGCACACTTGGACCAGGGTCATGACGGCTTCCACGATATGCTGCTGCCTCCTCCCCTCCCACCTGTCAGTTCTCTTGATATTGCCCACCTCAGGTGGTCTGAGTTGCTACCAGCCGCATCTTTCCACACCCCCGCCTGTTTCCACACCCCGGCTTTCACTACGCGCTGGGGCACATCCATTATACATCTTTGCTTGGTGATCGCCCTGGGCAGGCGCTGGTGCAACACATTCCTTCCTCGCTTCATAGAACCTTGCTCCCCTCAACCTTGAGCAACAGTCAGCTTTGCGACCTTGTACAATATTGTTGCTGCTTTAGGGCGCCTTCTGTCTGGGGGTTTCTCGGGACTGGTGGCTTAGCGCAACCACTCCGTTCACAGCCATTCAGGCGCGACGCTTTTGTCCTTCTGGAGATTAGCGGCTGTTTGAATTCTTATCCTCGGTTTCATGCGTTCTCTGCAAGGCGATTCTCTGCAAGGCGATCTATGCTGCTCTGTTGCACCCACCCACCCGCAGTGCGACTGCTCACTGTCTCAACCGTCCGTCTCCCTGGCGGCTTTCGAACCCCCTCCATGCATGGCATCCGATTACTTGTCCAAGCTTGTGCCCTCAGTAAAGTAGTGTCAGCGCCCCTGTGACACTCCACTGCTCTGGCACCCTTTCTTACTGTATTGTCTGATGACCTTCTGCAAGGCACTCTGTTGCCTGGGCACGATGCAGTTGCATGGGCAGCGGCACCGTGAATGCTGTCAGCTGTGTGTATCTAGGTTCCAGTACACACCGCCACCTTGGGCTACACTGCGTTTGAGCACCAATGAAAGCTGTGCAATGCTTGGGCCTCAGTTGCGTGACTGCCGTGCCCACTCGTTTACGCCCACGGGTTTACTGTGACGGGGGTGTGTGCCGCACTTCTTGTGCCGCTGTCAAGCTTCCCCATTGGGCTGTCCTGGCCCAAACAACCTCTGGGAGGATGTGCTCCGGCTGGTTACCTCTGGTGGGCGTGCTCTCCTTGCGGCACGTCATGTGGATCGTTTTGACGCTGCATCTGTGTGTCAGTGTTGTGTCCCTTGGGTTCTGACTCCACCCTTGTTCCTGCAAAAGTGAACTGCTGATGCCCGCGTTGCGGTGTACTCTGTCATTGGCTCTCATATCTTCCTGGTTGGTGCTGTTGTCGCTGACGATGCAGTCCCTGTCGGTGCCCCTGTCGGTGCCCCTGTCGGTGCCCCTGTCAGTGCCCCTGACCTTGCCTGGAACATTGTGCGGGGTTCTCTACGTTTTTGCCTCCCTGGTCCCATGTATATCGTGGGCGTCTGTCCTTGTCTCACCCGTGCTGAGGCCGAAACCCTCCTGGGTCCCCGAGCAGTTTTGTATTGCTGTTGTAACGCTTCTCCTTATAGATGCCCTGATCCTAACGCCCTGTTGGATGACTTGCTGATGCATCACATGCTGCCCCCCTGCACTGCAGTAGCCACTGCTCTGACGTGATGTCGCATCAGTTGGCTTGTGATGTGATATCTATAGGGCGATTGCGATGTATACAGTTCACGACATTTGTGCCCCTTGGGTGCTGGACCCAGTTCTTTCTAGCAGGGCTCCTCTGTACCTGTGCACGCTGCGGTGTACTCCGTTCTCGCTGCGTACATCCTGCTTTTTAGCACTGACGATGCTGATATCAGGGTTTGTTGCGTACGCATATTCGCTGGTATTATCCATCTCTTCCGCCTTTAAATTTGGAGCTGTCCCCCCATGGCCAGACACCGTGCGTCTCGCTGTCTTCCCTCCGTTGCGCTCCCTTCGTGAAGACCTTCAGGATGCTGAAGCTGAATCCCTTTTGAAATAGCGTGGTTCACGACGCCCAAAACGTACTGCACGATTGCCCTCTTTTTGGAAGGACAATTGACTGAAAAATGGCGGTCAGTTGATCAGGCCATTGATCAAACGACACATGGCCAAACAGGCGAGAAGGAACAAACTTTTAGGACGATCAGAAACAGCTGAAGTTGGTCTTCTGCATGAACACATGACATGTGCCTGTGCTGCGTTCTGTATTATCTCTCAATTCGGAACGGACACACGCACAGCGGTTGCCTTGGTCTGCTAATTGCTCTGTCAGCATGAGGATAGAAGAGGTATCGTCTACAACAAAGTCGCAACGAGTGGCGACTCATACGCATATCAAGGGGCTAGGGCTCAATGATGACGGGACTGCTGCTCCTGTCGGGGCGGGTTTTGTGGGTCAGGAGCAGGCCCGCGAGGCTTGCGGAATCATTGTAGAGATGATTAAGCATAAGAAGATGGCTGGGCGTGCGGTTTTACTCACTGGAGCTCCTGGGACAGGCAAAACTGCTTTGGCTTTGGGAATATCACAAGAGCTGGGCAGCAAAGTACCCTTCTGCCCGATGGTTGGCTCAGAGGTGTACTCGTCAGAAGTGAAAAAGACTGAAGTTCTGATGGAGCACTTCAGACGAGCGATAGGTATGTGATCACTATGTGCAGATGGTGCCCACTTACTTTGTTTCCAGTGCCGCACAACATCGTGCGTATGTGCGTTCAGGTCTCCGTATCAAGGAGAGTAAAGAGGTATATGAGGGAGAAGTAACTGAATTAAGCCCAGCAGAGGGGGCAGCACAGGGTGCTGAGGGCAAAGTTGTGAAGCATGTTGTGATTAGCATGCGGACCTCAAAAGGTTCCAAGACGTTGAAGCTTGATCCCAGCATTCAAGATGGTCTTCTGCGAGAGAAGGTCAATGTGGGAGATGTAATATACATCGAGGCCAACAGCGGGGCTGTCAAGCGCGTCGGGCGCTGTGACACACATGCAGCAGAATATGATCTGGAAGCTGATGAATACGTGCCTATGCCCAAGGTGTGTCATCTAAGCCGTCTGTGCTTGAATGCATATTGCTTGATGCACTCTCATGTTGGCTTGCCAGGAATTTGGGGCCCTGTCCAAGTCCAATGTGACCCGTTTGAGCAATATACGACGTTCGCAACACCCAATATGGACAGGCTCACATGATGTCATAAGATCAAGCAATGTTCGTTCAGGGAGATGTGCACAAGCGCAAGGAGGTTGTTCAGGATGTCTCACTCCACGATCTTGATGTCGCAAATGCAGCTCCTCGTGGGGGCAATGACATCATGTCTGTCATGGGGCAGGTTATGAAGACTAAGAAAACAGAGATCACAGACAAGCTCCGTTCTGAGATCAACAAGGTTGTCAATCGCTACATTGATCAAGGAGTGGCGGAACTGAAGCCCGGTGTCTTATTTATTGATGAGGTGTGAATGGACATCTGGATGTGACTGCGTCTCTGCATGGCGTGCCAGGAATGGCAGAGATGTGGCAATTGCCAGATCTTGTGATTATGAAAAGTTATTGTGTAGGTTCACATGCTGGATATCGAATGCTTCACGTATCTGAACAGAGCACTGGAGTCATCTCTGTCTCCGATTGTGGCCCTGGCAACCAACCGTGGCATTTGCAACATTCGTGGCACTGACATGTCTGCTCCACATGGCCTGCCTGTCGACCTTTTGGATCGAGTGATCATCATTCGCACTCTCACGTACAGCTTGGAGGAGATGGTTCACATCCTGGCAATCCGTGCTAAGGTGCGTTTTCCCCAACTGTGCAGCTGTGTTCTCTGTACTGGTGGTACATGTCTACTGGGAGATGCTGGGGTCAAAATGTCACCAAGCTAGACCATGTGCAGGTGGAAGGCATTGCAATTGATGAGGCAGGTCTGGCTAAAATGGGGCGAACTGCTGAAGAAACATCTTTAAGACATGCTGTGCAGCTATTAACTCCTGCGTCCATGTTGGCATCTTGCAGTGGCAGGGAGAACATCAGCCAAGAGGACCTTCTGGAAGTTTGTGGACTGTTCCATGATGCGAAGCACTCTGCGAAGCTTCTGGCGCAACATGCCGACCAGTATATTTCGTGACATCAGACCACCAAGTAAAATTGCACTGTACTGAATCTTGCAGCCATGTGAATAAGGTTTACTTGAACTATGTGTCAATTCCTGCATTTGTGCCTGATTCCCAATCGGACCCTGTATGGAAGATGGAATGCTGTTGTGGTCATCGGGACCAAGCCCTGCTTGCTTTGTAGTCCTCCTTGAATGCACGCAGGTTCATTTTTGCACGCTCCTTTGTTTGTAATGCTTCCTGTTCCTTGTGGTACCGATCTGTCGAGGTCAAAGTAACCTTGCATGCAAGAGCATCCTTCGCATGATGAGGGTTAAGAGTTTTCAGATCGCCCCCTAGCCAATTGTGCTTGGCCTCTAGCTCAAGGCCATAGTAGTAGTCATGTGCTCGTGAGAACTCAGAGACATGATCTACATCTTGATTGAACCGCTGCAGATACAGTTGTTGGTGAGCAACTGCATTGAGAATGTTGCGCCACATCGTTCATGCATGAAGACACACCTGCTTGCCGTGCCTCGCTGCATCATACCGGGAGCAGTGCTTTCCGCTCGGACGCCAGTTGTGCTTTCCAACGAAAGTATGACCACACCATTGCCAGTCAAGATTTTCACGCTGGACTGGTCTGGCAGTACCCATCGGTACAGACACTGCCCTGAGCCCAATTTGCCTCCTGAGTTCCTCAGCCCCGACAACGTCCTGTTGTCTAGATCCATGGCCACAGTATGCCAGCTGCGAGATAATTTGTGCCCTGGACTTTGGGTAGGTTGGATTTCTTGTGGGAAGAGCACACCCAGCCTGGGCACGCTGTGCGATGACCAGCTCTTTGATTCGGCCTGCTTTCAGCTGCTGGAGTCTGGGGAACCGCCGCCCAACCAGGCTGCACAAGAACTGCATGCACGAGAACGATTCGGTGACACTCAACGCCTGGACCAAGTATGTCCTCCAACACGCCCAATGGCACCTGAAAAATAACTATCTAGCCAGTTAGAAGCAACTCGGGTTGCATGTGCATTTTCTGATGGACAGGATTCGTGTCACTCCATCATCGCTACCGTTCCCTATGTCCAACGACAGAATAGCATAAGCATACTGCTTGAACATCGGCTTCCGACACATCTTCTACCCTCGGATGTGGTCTGCGCATTGCAGCGTCCGGCATCGCAGCATGAGTATCTGTGGCGCCTATCTCGAGATACCGCTCGAAGTGGTCTGCTAGCACTCACACATGCGACATGATGACTGATACGGCAGGCTCGTCAGACAGATTTGACGTTTTGAATGGGCTTTGCTCCACGCGACAGGATTGGCGCATATCTATATTTGCAATTGGCTCTGAATTTCGTTTTACGAGCGATCCACAAGCTTCCATGCCACAATCAAGGGTGCTACCCAGTGATGCACCCAATGAGAAGTTCAATCAGTAGCTCAGGCATGGACACCTGTGGCACCTGGTGCATGAAGTCCGGAAGGGCTGGTTTATCTTGTTGAGTGACATATCTCACTGAGCTATAGTACTCTTGAGCCGATCAGAACAGAACTGGTGCAAGCGAAGCTGCGACAATTCATGTTTATGTATTGTGGTCTGAGTTTGTGTGGGTATCCTCCTGAGAGCTCGCACCACCTACTTGTCTATACTTTTCTAGTTGTGTCTCCTTCCGAAGCTGGCACTCCACCATGTGGTCAGAAATGCTCAAGGCTCGAATCCGTAGGCGAAAGGAAACAGAGCAACCTTTGCTAAACCAGGCAGTGTTCACAGAGCAGACATCAGGGCTTAGTCAAGCTAACCTGGGTGTGCTTCCAATCATACCAGCTACTGTGCTGCTTTCGAACCTTATCATATGCTGGCCAGGACCCTGCCCTAACCTGGCACCCGCTTAGGAACCTGAGATCTGAAATTTGCAGCCCAAGGCAGGAACATGCTAAACAAGTTGAAGTTGGATCCACAGAACCTTTCTGAGGAAGAGGTTCTGCAAGTTCTTCGGTTGTTGGGCCTGGTGTGAGACTATATGTATTCAGCATCTATCATGTTGTTTCCAGCGGAAGCTTTATTGTTGCATGCTTTGTGGACACCAGATTGGTGCAGAATCCGAACAGCTATCAGTTTCAGAGGTCCATGGAAATAATGGGACAGAGGGAAGCATTGTGCTGCAACTGGGATCAGGTACTGTTCCAGCAGTTGGTCAGATTTGCTGAACAGTCTCAAACGGACGCCCAAGAGTGGCGGTAATGGGCGACAGCCAATGAACTGTGGAGGATGTACTACTTTGTCATTTCAAGCATCCTCCATACACTATTGTATGTGGGATAGACAAGAAGTGTGTTGTGCAGTTCACTCACATATGGGCCGACACAAAGCGGGCCGCTGTCAACAGCCAAGCCATGCTTGAGAAAGCATTCCCAGTATGCGTCTGAACTTTTGCCCCGGAACCATGCTAGGCAAAACCGTAGCAGTTCGAGACAGGCAACCGAACTTGATCTGCAGTTCTTCGACGAGGATGGGAGCGGCTTTATCACGAGAGAGGAAATGACAGACCAGTTTGCTGAACTTGGAGGTTTGCTCTCAGCACAGGAAATCCAGCGTTTTCACGACATCCTAGATAGTGATGGAAACGGTGTGATAGATGTGAGACCCCCCCCCTTCACGCGGAGCCGTTGCCTGGATGGAGTAACCCTAGTTGCCTGCAGTACCTACGCGTTTACATCATTCGTCGCTTGGACCTCGGGTTTCTGTACACAGACAGATGCCACCACAACACAGGCGGTTACAGAAGGCTTCTTGTTGCTGCAGTATGGAGAATTCATCCAGGCGCTGCAAGAGTCACTGCCAGACTTCTTACCAGACGACATCAACAAAACAACCTCCGAGCAAGGGGCAGGAGCAAAAGGATCCATCATTGAGCAGCCCTCTTCATGCCTCCAATTCGCTGGCCATGTGGAGGACCACCCGTCCGGAATCGTGGTGTCGAGCGTCAGCCATGAGGAGATCCCAACTCCAAGGGACACTACTGCAAGGGATGTACGGGTGATGGTGGACCAACACGAGCGAGAAATTTGTGACTCGTGAGTCGTGAGCATTGGGGCTTCCCTTTGTTGAACTTTTCATGACGATTGTCTACTTGAACTGCTGCAAAGAATTGTCTCTATGTTTCAAGGAACTATGTGATGATAGGAAGTCTACTTCTTGAACAGACCAGGTTTCGCAGGGGCGCCACTGAACAGCGTCGAGCTCACCATCTCTTTCACCTCTTGTGGGGAGTATCTGCACACAAGCGGCGACCTTCCATTCAGTACTAGTAAGCGAAGCATTCCAGTGTGAAGACATGCAGACAAGAAATATGTAATTGCAACTTCGAGAAAGTCTGCTTCTACACGCTCGCCCGATCTCTGACAGTGGTCACAGGGCATCAGTGATACTGTACCATGCGCGCACCACAACATGGAACATGCTGGCACAGAAACAGGAAGAACATTTCTACTCCCCTACCAGCACATCATGGTTGAGTGTGTCGCACTTGAAATGCTTCTGAGGGTTCTGCAGTAACTGTAACTCACTGAACGAGGTCCAGAAGTTATTGTATGGAATCAGCACATCAGATACGATCTGATTCATCATGTCCGCCCTCAGGGCAGTGTCCGGCACGCTCCACTCGGCCTGCATCGCGATGACCCTCTCCAGCCTTGCATTGATGCGCTTGCAATGCTCCTTCACCGCCTCTTTCTTTGCCTGCAAAACACACCAACGCTTCCTCGCAGTCTACTCCCTCTGCCACAGCGGCAGCATGCAAAGCAGGCGCCAGCCACGACCGCAGCGCAGCGCAGGCTTCTGAAGCTCACATCGGGCCGAGCTTCAGCCTTTGCTGCGTCAACAAACTCCCGCAGCTGCTGCCACGAGTGCTGGAAGTACTCCTGGCGCCAACTCGCCATCTTTCGCTTCTGCATGTCCTTCCACTGCTGCCCCAGCACTGACGGTAGATGGTCATGCTCCCCCACACCCACCATGATGTACCTGCACGCACCACAGCACCCCTCCATGCATCACGGCAGATGTACTATCAAGCAGCATGCACATGCACTGCGATACGAGCACAATGCCTGCACGTCAACAATGTCCCCTCTCGAGCGCCACCCTCCCATGCCCATGGAGGGCCTCGGGGGGCCACAGCTAAAGGAGACGAGGAGGGCATGCAGGCGCGCCGCCCCAGCAGCTCCTCTAAGTGACTCAGAGAAGAGCAGGCACCTGGTGTTGTTCAGCATGGCAACCGCGACAGCCGTGGGCTCGCGTGCCGCGGCCTGCACCTTCTGCTCGAGGCTCTTCAGCAGCACACTGATGCTGTCCGCCGCAAACACCTGCGGGTTGGTCATGAAGGGCAGCTGGCCAAAGATATCCTTCCGGAACAAGCTCTGCACACAGACGGTTCCTCAGCTCGCAGCACGGCTACGCCAGGACGAGACAAACGGTGTAATTTTGGCCCAGGCCTGTAGCTGACTCTGGGCGACTCTGAGGCACTCAAGTAGCTGCCCTTGCAGCATGCACGCCCCCTCCCCCTACCAGCATCCATCGGAATAACGGCCTGAGGGGTTTAATGAAGAGGGCCCGAGCGCACAGGTACAGCGCGGCGGTGTGTGGCAGGGCAGCATCAGCTGGGCCGACATGAACCAGGCCGAAGCCTCGGAATAAACCCTACCAAATATGACGTTTACCTGAAAGTTCACCAGGCCAAAAAATTTAACCCCCCCTTAAACCCGCCCCCCCCCCCCAATCAGATATTTCAGACAGCTTTGCAGCAGGCCGCCCCACACTCTGCAGCAGCAAAGGTACACAAGCCACAAGTGCAGCAGGAGCGCCACCTTGAGCACCCTCATCACAAACGCGGTCTGCTGCGCCACGGTGACCATCTTGCCCACCTCCTTGCTCAGAACGATGCTGCCGGCGATGCCTGCGCTGAAGCTCTCCACGCAGTGCTGCGCCTGCTCGTACTGGTACCCCAGCAGGTCGTGGAATTTCTGCTTCAGGTGCTTCAGCGCCTCCTCCTTGAAGGCCTGCTTCATCAGCGGCAGCACGTACGGATCATGCATGCATGCAATCGCGTCCAGCAGCGGGAACAGCCGCTCAGGGCTCGCGCGGCCACCGGCAAGGGAGTAGCCGGTGTCGATGGTGTGCTTCGCAGTGGCGGACAGAATGGCCTCAAGGGCCTTGGAGCTGACAGAGTCCGGCAGCATGACCGCGGCCAGCTGCGTCTCCCACTGCATGGCCTGCGCCAGCATGCGCACTTGGTGAGCCCACCTGCAGCAGCCACCCCGCATCACCACTCTCCTGCGGCCCTGAGGAGCAGCCTCTGCTGCAGCTTGCCCCGGCTGGGCCCTCTGCAGCCAGCTTGTCCGCTGTAGGTGAAACTTGAGTGGTGCCCCCCTCCCTCCCCCGGTTTGCTCCCGACCCCCACTGCCCCGGGACCTCATGGTGCAGGCCCTGCCATACACTCTGACATGTGTAAGTCAGACTGTGTGTCTACAAACGTGTCAAACATGTGGAGAGAAGTGTCCATGGGGGTGCGCTGGAGACCCAGGCGCTGAACTACACACTGTCGTCTAATCAGTAAACAGAGGTGATGCATGCTGCACACAGTCACACTCACGCATGCTGCAAGCTCTGAAAAGATGGCACTGGCAGCACACTCTTGAATCTGGCGGTGCTGGTCGGCCCCGGCGGGCACCGCGCCGCCCCCAGTGGCGGTGGCGGCCTGCAGGAGGGCTGTCACCGCCTTCTGCCGCGCCTTGATGTACACCGACAGGCACGTGTGGTCGTCTGCTTTGAGCATGGTAGCCATGATTTGCACCATCCCCTGCACCCCCTCCAGCACCAGTCACCAACAGCGTGCACACCACCACCCCTCCCCTTTCAGTGAAACGAAGTGATCTCTTTGGATGAACTGATGGCACCACCACCTGCCTCAGTAACTCAACAGCATGACACCTGCACGCTGTGATGGAGTGCCAGCCGCACACTACAAGAGGCGTGCTGGTAGTCACTTGTTGTGCCTAGTGATCAATCAATGCTGGTGTGCCAGTTCTCTTCTCCGCCTGATCGCCGTGCAAGCAGCCGTGGAGCACCGCACCTGCACTTCGCTTTGTCTCGCATGGAAGAACACGTCCACAGCCTGTGGCCTGCCTGCACATGGTACAGGCTGTCACATCGTACATTCCAGGATCGAGAACAGCTGCTAGCTGCACGTTCAGTGGCTTCTCATACATGAAATACTCATACTTAGGCTTGCGATCAGTGGCCCCAAGTGCTCTCAGTGACAGCGAAGACTGCTCCGAATGGCGCATGAGGTGCCAGCATCAACCAGTTCCACTACTTCAGCAGTGGGTTTCATGCAGGCATAGCCATGACAGTGCATGCTTGGTCAGTTGCACTGTGCAAGAACCCCCACAGCCACTCTTGTTAGGCTGCAGGTGTGCACGAGGCAGGGAAACGAGCGCCTCCGCACATTCGAAGAGAGGAGCTCACTTTCAAGAGGAGAGGAAAGAATAGATTCCGCAGTGGAAGCACTGGGAATTACGCCGCAAGTTTTCATCATGCGGTCATATGTACTAGAGCAATGTGAGTTGGCCTGAGCCAAACTCTCTCTATTCCTGGACAAGGCCATGACAGCTGTTGGAAGGTGCTCCAACTTTAAGAGGTACTGGTTGGCGTCACTAACTTCCTTCATTGCCGACAGAATGGCGTCGTTCCTGTCACCAGTGGGCCTGTTCATAGCTTTGTCCAGCTGTATATCAACCACATGAGCATCAGAATGTGCATAAACATGGAAGACACTGGCAACCACGGATAGGACCTGGATCCTCTTTCAACACCAGGGAAGCTGGTTGCATACCTTTTCGTGCACTTTCAAGCACGCCAGTAAACGGGAAACCTCTTCAACGCAGCTAGTTGCGTTCTTGGACGTGCTGACGAGCACCGTGGAGCGCGTCTTGACAGGCTCATACTGCGCCCTAACACCCTTCAAGGATTCTGCAGCGCCACGCAGCACCTGAGAGCCTTCCTCGACCAGCTGCTTGCGCTCTGCGAGTGCTTCTGTAATCTTTTCTACTCTGACTGACAGTGATGCATCTTTCAGAGCCGCTGTGTTGTCGTTGATGCGAGAAGTCATGTCTGGTCTCCTCACAGCTGTTGTGCAGAACTGTGTCGACAGGAACAGCTGCGATTAAGGTTTCTCTACATAGTTAATACTGTGCCATAATATGTTGAGGTGATCCATTAACTAGTGGTCTCTGCTATGTGCTCACCGTCCCATCCTGTACCCAAGAAACAGTGTTCAGCGCTGTCCAGAACTCACAACGAATATGCACATCCAACATATGCAACGTTTGTGAATGCCACATGGTCATGAGTGCCTTTCGTGACAAGGATGCACGCGTACATGTACGGAGTCCGCCTGAATTCTCGGGAAGCGCATGCATCGTTGTTGTGCTCATGAACTGCTACACCCCCCAGTAGCAACTCCACATACGAAAGCAGGTTGCCGAAACATTGCCTGTCCCTCTTCATTCGTTTAATATCGAACGGTTGGAGCAAGTAGTTCGTTCAGCAGATTGAAGCAAGCATCGAGGCATGATGGCACAGCCACAACGCGTGCAGCGTATGATGACGCAGCCGATCAACATCATTTTTCGGTTGCTGCAGCATAAACAACGCGTCCAGCTGTGGTTGTACGATCACACCGATATCAGAATGGAGGGACGAATCGTGGGCTTGGACGAGTACATGAACCTTGTCCTCGATGATACCGAGGAAATTACAGTGAAGAAGAATATCAGGAGGCGTCTGGGCCGAGTTCTCTTGAAGGGGGACAGTATAACTCTCATCACTGCAGCGCCGGCTGCAGATGACTCGTGACAGTAGCACAGCAGCGCTCACGCTGGAGCGAATCAATGTATGCTGTTGTACTTTTGTGGGCACTCGAGATGTTGTCTCCATGGATATGCGTTCATTTAGAGCTCGCAAGTCAGGACATCCAGGTCAATCCAGTTTGACCGTTGTAGCGCCGGCAAGACTGGAAAAACGGGATTAAACTAGCTCCGTTTGCACAAGTGTGTGTGGCTTACAGATATGCTGATCGTTGGGGAGGACTTAGCCTGCATGGTTAATCGTGTGGGATACTGGAGGCAGAGGTCAGGCCTGGGGCACGATGCATGTTGATGCGAGGTGCAAGTTCCCGCCAACCGGGCCCAGTGTGGCATACTTCAGCAGTAGTAATTATCATTCACGCTGTGAAGCACTACCATCCGTCATCCTTCAGAGTGCGACGCTGTGGCTGCGAAGCATGAAGGAGTGTTCAGATGCCCGTTGTAATCCTGGTCCCTGTGTCTGAACCAGAGGGCTAAACCGTGGCAGCATACTCTCATCACGTCTGTAGTTGGCCGGTGGTGGCCAGCTGTCGAGCTTGGTGTGTGTTCTCTTGCTTTTTCTGCCTCAAGTTGGTGTTAGATCCTGCTGGGTCATCTATCATGCATCGGCCACCTTGTACAGTGATGCCAGCATTCCTGTGTGACTGTGATGTGTCCCACATGAAGGTCTAGACTGGATGATGCTGGTGGGACTGTAATGCCTCCTTGTAAGTCACAAGGAGGCACAAGGGATATCGATATCCATCCACTCGAGGCCTGTGCCAGAATGCCAGCTCACATTGGGGCTGAAGGATTATCGCGTGCACTGGGAAGACTGTGTACAAGTGCAAGGCTGAAACTGCGAGGCAAGCCCTATGCCATGACAAATCATATCACCTCGTGTCTTGAGTGAGGACCAACTTGAGGACCACCTTGACGAAACATGATGGCAGTTACACCAGAAGTCAAGCGAAACAATCTCATTCGGGCAACAATAGAGCAACTCCCTGTAGAACTCAAAGCACTGAAAGTCTAGGCACGTAGCAGCGCTAACGCACGGATGCGGACAATATCTACTTTGCACTACAAGAATGCATGAGCATTTCCAACTTGCGGCTGCTGCATCATGTGCTGTGGCTGCTGCTGATAATGCATACCCATCTGTTGTTGCTGGCCCATCTGCTGTTGCTGGCCAAACTGCTGTTGCTGGTACATACTACCCATCGCATACTGCTGCTGCATCATCTGCTGCGGTTGTTGTTGCATGAATCCAGGGTTCGCATTGAACATCTGGGTGGGGTTGCCGCCAGCACCAGCTCCAAATGGCCCAGGCACACCGCCAGCCATTCCATGGGGGGGGAAGGAGCCATTGTTCATGCCACCTGGGGCAGGGTTCCTAGGAGCTTTTGGTTGCATAGCTTTGGGCGGCATACCGCCCTGCATGTCTTCTATCATGCTGATGAGCACCTACACCAGCACTTCTCTTCACCTGATACATTCACATTGTCAACACCCTTGAGAGCCAGAGGGAACATGGAAAAGTGAAGCAACCCTGTGATGCTGGGTGCACAAGCACCAACATCCACAGATACTGGATAACTGCGAGGGCAAGAAGACACACTGACCTCGTTTTCTTGAGTGAAGTCAGCATCCTCGATGGAATTGAGGGTGTACTTGATGCGGCTCTCATCATTGTATGTGTCTTCGGCACACTTCAGCTTGAACACCTTTGGTCGCCACAGCACTTGCTCGACCAGGTATGGGTGCAGGGTGTCGTCGTCACCTTGCTCAAATTTCTGCAGAACAATGAGGAACAATGAACCACTGTACATAACTGCACAGTAGCAGCCACAAAGCAGCACATGGCTGTAAAAGATGCGCTGTCGCACGCATCATTAACGAATGCTCTGGACAAAACACCATGAGCAGCACTGAGAGCATGCTGACCTGTTGTGCCTGATCAGCTGACATCTTCATGAGCGCCTCACCCTGGTCACCAAACCCAGAAACCTTATCCCTGCTTCCCTCGAAGTCCACAATGTGGCAGCTAAGAACATAGCGGTACACTGGCATTGTGCTCTGTGCACAAGTGTCACAGTGGAATTCCCCAGTACCGTCGTCGTTGCTCTGCAGCTTCTTGTTGCACGTGCGGCCATTGCGCTGTAGAGGGCAGGCAGGATATGTCAGTGGGCTCGAACGAACACCAAACAGCGAGCCGGCAATCTTGACCCACGCAGCTTGATCTGACCCCAGGTGCTGCAAAACCAAGAGCTGTAAAGGAACAAGACTCAGGGCAGCAAGCTCGTTTCCAGTGCAAGTTGTGACAAAAGCGCAGAAGTGTGCACGTTCACGACGCTGCACTGTGTAAACATGGAACAGAGTGGATGTTCGATGGAGCATACTTCATCTGTCAACATCTCTGTGGTTACACGCCTGTCCACCTTCCCTCCTGACCGAGACAGATTCTGCGTTGTCTGCGTTGAGCCAACAGAATTGTACCACTGTTGCATCTCCTGGACTCCAGCCACCTCCACAGCATCAATCAGCACCTGCGTGGAGCCCACGCTGCTCAAATTCTTGCCATTGAAGTCTCCAACCCGTGCACCTGCAGCAGAGGCACATCATGGGAACGGCGTTGCCTGAGAGGACTGGCCTGTACTACGAGCAGCTACAAGGACAGAAAGTATGGAGTGATCCTCTGAGCCCCGGTAAATGATGCAGGTTACCCATCAAAAGCGAGACCGGCACGATGAATGAGTAACGAAACTAGCATAACGGTGCCCACTACTGATCGCACAGCACAAGTCAATGGGAGGACAAGAATCACACCCTTGATCACAAGAACAGGATGCTGGCCTGACCGAAAACGATCAAAGACCTGTGCGCCGATGCTTGTGGCTTTGTCACCCCAGAGCGTGACCTCAACCGACTTTGCAGAGTCATCTCGCACAACGAAGGAGCGTTTCTGGGTCTCAGAGCCATCCCGACGGGTGATCACACCCATATCATTGCAGCTGTCCAGCACGGCAATCAGGTCAACGAAGCTATTGATCTCAGCTGCCTCGATAGTGCTAATCTTCACCGGCTTCACATTCAGCATGGGCACTGAAGCTACACTGGCATCCTCTGGTACCTCCTCCAGCTGCACAACCTCCAGCACAGTCAGCTATAACTCAGTGCGTCGAAGGCTTACTGTATCACTGATTCAGTTTGTGGAGTGTTACGGAATCGTGCACCCGAGCCTACAGAATGTCAGCATGCACATGAACAGCTGCGAAACGAATGAACCAGCACACTGCACCTTGCTATTCTTTTCCAAAGTGATCTCACAGTCGTGCCCAGTTTGATTCCATTTGCGCTTAGATCCGTCCATGGTCTTGGCAGTGGCTTTTGTCAATGTGTAGCACTTGCCCTGCTGAATCACCGGATCATACTGTTCAGCCACTTCGCTGAAGCAAACACATCTGATCTCACCACTGTCATCGAGAAGGTCAAAGTTGAACACACAGCCTTCCCTCCCATTCTTGCTCCAACGACGCAAGTCAGACTTTACCGAGCAGCGTCCCTTGATGGTCCAGCTACTTTGGAAAGGCGTGATGTCTGCAATTCTTGTAAAGTTGCCGGGATTGCTGTTCTGAAATACTGCCCCACGCTGCATGTCATAGCGGGGTGCAATTGCCTGTGGCGCTCCACCCTGAACATGCATGCTGAAGCATAAGCTGAGAACAATTGCAAAATGCTACGACAGGTTCAACAACCATCACTTGCAAACAGAAGCAAGCGAGAACTTTACAGCTAGTTGGTACACAGCAACCTCTGCTTGAACGTGGTATGCACACATTGAATGGAAAGAACTGGGGTGGGTATGTGCACCCTGTGTCATCTTGACAAAAGAAACGAATAAAAGACCACATTGTAGCGTTTGAACTTGTTTGTGTCGTCAGTCAAATGTCATGGAAAGGGCTGCAAATTACAGTTCGCAAGAGCTCAATTAATGAGTAATTACAAAGCTATAATTACAACGCATTTGCTTGTAAATTGCCTGGGTCCAGAAACGGCATTACAATCTGTAATCTCTGTAATTGCCCATTCGATGCTCAAATTAACGCCCAGCTATAATTATTTGTAATTGTTGTACCAGGCGTTTGCGGGCCCAGTGATCGTATCTGTATGCCCCTGTTGCTTCAAACAACCTATTTGTGCTTATTGTGGCACAAGGCGGGTGGTGCTCCAAAGTGGCGCATGTTGCCACTGCCACCTTTGGAACACCAGTACACTTACTACGCTGGGGACGCTAATGGCAGCACGCCTGTTGAAAGAGTAAAAAACTTCCAACACTCCGATGGATAGTATTCATTGAGCCTATGTGGTCGAGATGCACGCGTGTGGAGCTTGCAATTGCTTGCATGCATGTGCTACAAGCTGCATGCAGACGGTCAGAATCAGTGGCATTCAAGAAACCCAGACGAAATCTAGTGCATTTACCAGATCCTTTGTGAGGTACATAGTGAAACTGTACCGAGTTGTGCAAACTGTGGCCATGAGCGAGTTTAAGAATATGAGTGAAACTTACAGACGCACATCCATCACATGGCACATCAGGAGGTTGTTCACAAGAATATACCTGATAAGCATAAAGCATAAGCTCACATGACGCGTCCATTTAACGGGCAGATGGTGCATCTAGCGTACTTCAATGCAAATATTGACATTTGAGGAACTCTTCCGTTGTTGCAGGAGTCGTCCATCTGTTGCATGAATGGCCTCAGGCAAGTATGCACATAGATACACTTAGTTGATTTACAATATAATAAAAAACAACCAATACTGCCTTTTAGAATTAACGTGTAATTACAACGCTATAATTTGCTGTAATTTAGTTGTAGTTCCACTGTGATTTGTAATTTGCAGCCCTAGTCATGGAGGAGGTAGTACTGAGCCTCTAGAATGGATGCACACCTGGTGATAGGAGTGTACTGGGCCAGTGCTGAGCTGGTTAGCACCACCTGCATGGCTACCATACTGGCCATAAGGTGGCGCGGTTCCCATCTGCTGTTGAGGATGAAGGCGTGGTGCACCCCCATACGTTCCGGCAGCTAGCTGGTGAGCACCTGCCCCATAGCCTGGAGCTGCCTGTGGAGGCTGCCCCAAGCCTTGTCCAGGGTGAGTGGCGTACTGTTGCCCCGGAAACCCATGCTGATGTACTTGGCCCATCATGGAACCTCCATTTGGTGCGCCAGCATGAAGATTCTGCGGAACGCTTCCGGCATTGCTGTGCATAACCGTTTGCTGCACAGGCTGCAGGTGCGATGGAGGCATGCCATTCGAACCTGTCTGTTCAGGTAGGGCATTCTCGAGGCCCTGGCCCTCGCCAATTTTCTTTGGGTTTCCAATGATGTGCCCTGGGCTACCCATGCCTTGGAATTTGATGAGAACAAGCACCAGACTCTTCCCCCTGCATGCTCGTTGCCCACCCATTGCACCAAAGCCATGATGTTACAGAGTAGTAAACTGCCCTAGAAGCAATCACGACTGATCTTTTGTTGCTAGAAGTAGCAGGATCACACTTGTTGGCTGGCTGTATCTCCTGGATGAGGTACTCGTGCACTTGGATCAAGCTATTGGCTTTCAGATCTGAGACATCACTGTCCACGGAATCATGCGCCAATAGACCAGTGATCATGAGAGATCCATCACTCAGCAGGAGCTTCATACGCTCCTGGCCTGACTTCTTGACAGTCCGGCATTCTGCAAGCCCGACAAATGCTTACGCGTGCACCCTCTTGAAGGACGTTGGGGTTATCATAACAGCAAGGGCTTGGATTGTGCAATTCAGTCAACCTAGTCTGCCGGAACAGGGCACTTCGTAACACGCTGTTGACACCTGTACATACCGGTGATCTGGATGACCGGCCGGAAGCCATCGGCACATCCCTGGTTGACTTTCCCTCTGTTTATGAGCTCTGTGACAGCGTTTGGCGTAATGGACATGATTATTTCACGTCGAAAACGTGCTGAGGAGCGGACAAAAAACTGCGCACGCAAGTACACTTCACAAGCGCCACTTTCAAAGCTAAGCATATGCTCACCTCACAAGGGTTGGTCAATGGTTGATATTTTCAGAGGATCTTAGCAGAATGAATGCCCAGCTGCCACATGCCGCACAGCACGCGCAGCATTGTCATGCATGGCTTCAACGCTATCGCGAGATCTCGCTGCATCATGCATGAATTCGAATTTTCGAGTACAGCTGTCAGTTGCAATGTTGTGGAGGCAATCGACCTTTGGAAAACAGGGTCGTCGGGATCTGCCTGCAAGCCATCGGCATCTGCTGCGACCGAGATGATATACATCCCTAGTGGATGCAGTTGATCTTCACCCTGGGAAGTCTGGCACCGAGCTGTGCACATGCCGATGGCGAAGTGTGAAGCCACAATGAATGTTTGCTAAAACCGAGCCGAGATCTCTAGATGTTCAGATGACGTGGTGCTCAGGGCATCATGCATGTGGAACCCGGCCAGGTCATACCGATGGCAACTCCTCGGAGGCCCATTCACTTTGGGGTTGGCGTGAAGTTTGACCTTTTTCTTCTCTTGCCATGGTGCAGCAGGCCCCTGCTCAATGCTATCTGTTGCACCATCGAACCGCTGTATGCAGCTTGCCACTGTGCTGCTAGCTGCTTGCCACCCCCCAGCTGCTTGCCACCCTCCAGCTGCTTGCCACCCTGACACGCATCCGACCAGCTCAGGGCATTTGTCAGAGTGGATGAGAGGTCGGGAAATGCAGTTTTTCCCACATCCCTTTGAATCCCTGGGTTGCTTCATCAGCCGCGGCGCAGTCCATACGTGGAGCTGTTCACAAGTCCTTCCTAAACCCAGCACCAATGTATACACCACATTTGCCACAGCTTCTACCAGCTCTGTGTCGCATGTCAATGACGGGCTACAGTCCTCAGCCCTCAACCTACTTGCCCCCGATCCTGTCTAGAAAAACCCTCAGCCAGAACAGACTGTTGAATTGAAGCGCACCCCCCCCCCGGTCCCTCCTGGTAGATGGAGCGCCTGTAGTGGGGTAGCAAGATGACGTGATTACCAAGTACCCTACCCCAAGCAAAGCTTTGTCCGCAGCACTGCATCGCGCTCCCGATGTGAAGTCCACTGCATGTGACTGTCTGCTTGCATGCCAAGTTTGCGTCAGGGGAAGAAGGTCGCGTGGATTGAAATATTTCAAAGAAGAATTCAGGAGATTTCATTGGATTTGCTCGCTGGTGACTTTGACATTGAGTGTGGAACTTACCGCAAAGGAGTCATTTAATTTAGTTTCTGTGTTTCTTGAGGTATGCATGAATAGCAGATGCAGGGCCTGACACTTTGCCCACCGTACACACTGCCTCGTAGATGGGAACGGACAAGCCTGCCGTTTTGGTTTGGTTTGGCGTGCTTCAGATCTTCCTGCTTTGCAAAGTGGTCACATAGACAAGACCAGCAGATGGCAGAAGACTGTGGCGCAGAATGTTGCAAACCTGGAATCATGGCCTGGGTATTTGGGTTCTTGCTTGATACTGCCTTTCTGGATTGTAAGTGGTTAGGAATCAGGGTAATTATTGAACGAACACAGCATATCCTGGGGCTCGTAAACTATGGCTTCAAGAGGCTGTTTGGTGACAGAGCTTCATGTTGACCAGGAACATCATGCAGGTCAAGAAGGTCACATCTCTACAAGCAGCTGTCCGCACAGGTCAGAAAAATATCTGCCTCTGCAACGCTGCTGTTTTCAACTCCTCCCCCTTGATTCCCACCTATGCACAGCTCCCAGAAGCTAGAAATCAAACGACTGGGGTGTGTTCAAATGACTCGGTGACTGCATCAGCACAGACAGAGTTGTTGGTATGGAGCGTGCACACTGATGACCCCTCCAGCAAGCCCTGCTGGTAAGTACTGGAGGCCAGCCTGCCGGTGAACGCCGTGCGCGGCGCCGCTGGCGGGGTGTCAGTTGCCCTGATCCTGCTGTCTTGTGTTCTTGGGGTGCTGCTTGTGTGTAGGTACTTCTTGTTCTGGTGGGGTCCGCCTTGTGTACGTATAGCAGTTCCATGGAGTTACCTTCTTGGAGATCCTCCTAGACCTATGTGCTTTGTGTGCTAGTACACCGCGCCACTATCGATGTAACTTTCACTGATGGCTGAACATGCGGATTGGTCTCAACCTTGCGGATCAGCTCCTGTGAGATGTTTGGCTGCACCCTATTCAAGTACTGAAACCTGTAGTCTTACATCGAATGTAGCAGTCGTTATTGACAAGCCAGGAGGGTAACATTATAGTTCAGTAAACATAGCAATACTCGTCGGGATGTGCACGACTGAGCAGATCTGATCTGCCTGACAGCACACACGTGTATCTAAACAAAGCATCATTACATCAAATCAGATACGCAAGCTTCATGTCGCCACTGTTGATGTAAACACACAAGGTTCATTACATTACATCACATGACATTGAAGCCCACTCATAAGCATTGGCTCTCGGTGTAAACCTGCGCTTTCTCGAACATGCTCTCATTGTACACCTTTCTCGCACATATGTACACCTGTCTCACAGCACAGTAACCAATTCTTTTTTTCACACATGGAAACACAGGCTTTCTCCTTGTACATGCATTGCAGTCTCACACTTTTGATCATACGGCTGCAGAGTTATACGGCTGCACGTTGCGGAGCCCGCTTTGTTCGCCTGTTCATCGAACGACGGCTTGCGGAGCTTGTTGTGGTTTGGGCAGGTAGGCATGATTCTTTGAAGAAGGGTTCCGATGCCCCCCTTCCCAGCAGAGTGCTCTGCAGGGCTTCCTCCATCTGTGATGGAATAGGTTTGACCCCATCCTGCAAGCACATGCGCCCCGGTCGGCAATGCATGTTCTCCAGGAAAGCACAACCATTCATCTTTCGGAACGAGGCGGTGAAAATCGAAGCAGTACGAATTTGGAATATCGGCAGGTCATGGCAATGACAGCTGCTGGCGGGGTGCCCCATGCCCAATTTTTTGGTGTATGTACAGTGATCAATAGAAACTGCACCTGGTGGAGGACAGATTCTGATGCACTGTTGCGCAATCGTTTTGACCGTGTGTGCATTCCATTAATGTCAGCAGCATCCCCCCCCGCAGCACGCACAGTGCTGTTTGCAGTGTCTCTTGGTGTCATTTCTAGGTGTGCCTGAGCATGCAGCCGCTTAAGGCTGTCACTGTCCCATGTTCGCACTCCATCGGCACCGCTGTCCGCACCACTGCACACACACCGTAAAGTATCCCACTCAGGTGATCACTGTAACTTGAAGTAAGATATATAGCACCCAAACCGGATTCGACAGCCTGTGTGCTATCATAAGCTTATGATAGCGCACAGTGAACTCAGAGGTGCGCACTTGCGGACATCCTCACGCTGTGAAGGAGATGCATGAGCACTCTTCCCCAAAAGCCCGCTTTTGTTTGCATCTGTATGCTGCCGCTCCTGGCCTCCAGCACCTTCGTTTATGACCACACTGCGTGCTGTGTTTATGATGGTGCTGCGGGCCGAGTTGTTGCCTGCTGGGGATGCGAGAGCACCTGGCAGTATACCCCACCTGGGCAGGTGCTGCAGTTTAGGGACAGCCCTGGATGCCGTGTCTTTGAACTTGTCGACGAGATCCATGGGACAAGCAGCGAAGTCGGGGCGAGACAACATCAAGCCAACATGTGCAGAATCTCCCTGCTGCAAAACTGGGATGAACTTATTTCTTGCCCTGCATGCAATAGAAGTTGTGTGTATGTGTGTCATAAAGTCTGCATGCTTGTGCGTATAAGGATGCTGTACCTATTACTATGCTACCATGCCGTGGGTACAAATGTATATACCCACAGCAGCTGTCCACAGTTCCAGATAACAAAAGGGCTGGTAGGGCGTCGCACTGTTCGACAGCCAGGATGTCCACAAGTTCAGTTTGTTCCATAGCTGCGAGTATGGATATCTCATTCGCGTAGTCGTTGATGTCAAAGTTGGTGATGATCCTGGAGTGCTCCCGTGCGCCCTTGTTGATGGCTGCTCTATCATAGGCGCGTGCAGCCAACTCCTCGCTCTCGTAGAATCCCAAATGCACCTGTCGACCATTTACGTTGATCTGAGCGTGCCACTTCTGCGTGTGTCGCAGCAGAGACACCCCGCGGTAGTTTGATGTGTGCGTGCCAGACTTCCTTGCCCGGCTTCGCAGCATTTGCACCAGTTCGCTCTGCTCCATTGCTATAAACGCAACATTTCTATCAGTTGGGCAGTGAGAGATAAATTGTAGCATATTTAAGACGCCCAGCGTCGGGTTCGCAGAGCCTACCAGGTCACATGCTGCCGAAAAGATCAAGCACCTAGGTTTCCGAGCACCCATGGCGCCAAATGAGGCTAGATAGACTAGGTTTGTGCAATTGGCGGAAGCTATCCGGCTGTGTGTAGCGACCGAGCGCCTGCGACAAGTCCCACTCATCTATACAAGCTATGGCTGCTGCGTCCACAAGGCACTGAAGATTAACACGTAGAGGCACGGCAACCCGCCAAACAAGTCAATTCATCACCCTCAGACTCGAGTACGCACATGTGAGCTGGTCTAACTCTGTAGCATATTCCAGAATCGCGAAATTCGTTTTTGCTTGAGCTCCGCTGCGGTTCAACGCAGCCCGGTCGAACGCTCTAGCCGCCTCTTCCTCAGTATCATGGTCTCCCAAGGATGTTGTGGTGCCTCCCATGCTAATCTGCATCGACATCGCTCCGCTAGGGACGGTATCCTTTCGTTGTAAATGGCAGGGCACGACGTGAAGCTGTACCTATGCTGTATGGCATCAATTCACAAGAAGCAACAACAAATGTAACAAAATAGACACTGCGTGCTTGCTTTGAGAACAAAACGCAAACAATTGCACATCGACGTTCATCAGCCCGCGGCACAAGGGCACGTCGCATACCTGGGCTCGCCATTTCCCTGTCGGCTTGAAGAGTGTGACTCCCAAGTACTTACTTGATTTCCCCATCTCCTCTGCTGGCTGACCCTGCGTAGGCCAATGGTGTCTGTGTTTCTGCTGCCTAAACTAGTGCGAACACCTGCACCAGAACTGTCCTACCACCGCTTGTACTCGTCAGATGTATGGTCTTAGAATATATTGTTATGCGCGAGTGCGTGGCAATGTCTCTGCAACTTGCGAAACATGCATGCAGATCGAGTCGTATACGCGCGCGTTGAATTCTCTTTCGGCCACCACCGGTACTATTATCATACATCATGTACACCAGCCAGGCTGGAACTTCTCTACAATGCTTTGAAGATGGCGATGGACGTTCATCTTACGAAAACGGGAAACAGTCGCTCGTCATGGCAACTCGAAGCTCACACAGACGCGAGATTCCTCTGCCTACACGAGGGCTGCGCAAGCGTGTCCACTACAGTTAGGTAGTTTTTCATGTTCAATGGCCTCTGACAGCTCCAAGCTCAACTCGCCTGCGTCGCCTAGTGTACCAACATTTTGCTGACGCAGCCTACACAAATACCACAGTGTATGAGATAGACGCGTGAAGCATCCTGTATAGCTAGTAATAGCTACAAATCGTTTTCATTGTCACATTTCCACCCGACATTCTGTGCAGGAGCGCTGTTCTCGTCTTTTGGACACTTGCTGTCAAACTGTTCAGCATACGTCGGTAGTGGAGAGTCCTCTTGTCGGATATACGTACAAAAAGCTTCTGGTGAACAAAGCTTCTTGCAGCTGTCATGCCATGTACTGTGCTAAACGCTTGTCAACTTACTGCTCTGCGAATGGCACATCTCGTATGAGCTCATGATCACCATGGCACAACCTCATGATGATGCACCATGACGGGCACCGCAGGTCGAGTTGATTACAGCCACCTCCATGTATTAAAAACCCCTTGCTGGAGCCCGAAGTATTGTTTGGAAGTTGAACGTCGACAAGTGGCTGCTGTGGACCTGTGGTAAGGAGTGAGCAGAGCCAGGAGAAATATGTCACTGCCCAATGTCGTAACGATCAACTATCGCACACGCTCTGCACCTCCATGGACCCACGGCAACAGTGGCTGTCGAGTTCAGAAGCGTTAAACCTTTTTAGTGTATCTCTTCCGTCCATTGACGAGGCAGGATGAGAAGAAAGAAATACAAATCTTCCAGAAGAATTGTTCGTTACTATAAGCTGCATTTTGGATTTCGAGAACCTTTCAAGGTGCTGCGGCCTGCCAGCCGACTTCTGTTCTCACTGGCTTCTGTTCTCACTAGCCCAATCTGCCACCTCAAGCAACCACATGCAAGCTTTGTACAGGTACTAATGGATGGAAACTTCCTTCACGCGGTGTCCCAGATGAAGTACGCTCTATTTCGCTTTGCTGCCTCACCTCTCACATTCCTGCACACCAGGTTCACACCATATGGTTCACAGGTTAGAAAATCTGGAGGATCTCATCAGCACACTGTTAGGTGCAAAAGTAAGGCTTTTTGTGCCGAGCTGTGTCATGCGGGAGCTTCGTGACATGGCCCGAACAGACAAGGAATATAAAGCAGCAGCCGCCTTGGCACGGAAGTTTGTACGGCATAAGGATGCTTGCCCACCTACAGAGAGTACAAGTGACATACTTCTGCAGCAGATAGGTATGTCTAATGGCGTCTCCATGGTGTTGACTGTTGTGTGCTACCTTGTCCCGGACAGAGCAGGTTAGAGAGTGTTTGCGAGAGAGCGCTGAAAGTAGGACTTCAGTTCATGCTGCAACCGTTTGCATCATAGTGTGCATTTAGTCATTCAGTGCAGAGGCTACAGATTCAACCCATCTGGGACATGAACTGACGATTCACAACTTACAGGTTCTGGAAATGAGCAGCATTGGTGGCTTGCAACACAAGATAGAGCCCTCTGGGCAACACTTCAGGAGGTGCGCAGATTTCCAACGTTGTGCTGTCGAAAACAACTGGGTTTGGTGCAACTTCTTCGTTGTGCCCAGCCTTGTACATGTGTGCAGGATGAGCACACCCCAGTGCCACTTCTCTATGCCAGCACAACTGGTTTACATCTGCTTCCAGTATCTGATGCGCTGCAGAAGGGCGTATCTAGCAAGACTATGGTGTGTGTTCTCTGCCGCGGAACTTGCTTGTGTTGCATGTAGGCTGCACGATAGCCTACACAAGCTATACGCGATAGCATTGTTGAACTTTTGAACCCTTAGCCATGAAGACAAGTTGTTTCAAATGCTCGTCGACATGTGCAAGCTGTTTTAGGGCCGTGAAAAGTCTGCCAATTATATACTGCATGAGTTGTAGTCACTTTAACTGAATGGTATTGTTTCACGTAGTTTTGGGTCACATGTCAATCCAGCTGCATGCACTAACTCACAGGCTCGAGCGAGCTCAACAAAGCACATAGGAGGGAAAGCTCGCGATGAGCGCATCAATGCCATTCCACCGTTCCCACAGCAGCCTTGCCCCAGAAATTTCCTTTTTGGCAGGCAAGCCTGGATGTGGGGTTTTCGGGAGGATTCATGGCACTTTCTGCTGTGGAGCTCGCTTCGGTGTTCATCCGCGTAGGCAGGCTCTGACCCCACTCCAAGCACTCGAGCCGTTCCAGCTCGGGCGGACGGCTCGCAGGGCTGTGGCTTAGGGGTCAGGGATTCACACCCCCCTTCAACACTGACATCAGTGGATTCCATGTGTGTAACAAGGCGCAATCAATACTGCAGGTGAAGTGTATGTACCGGTAATATATGTTCCAAATTAAACCGAAGGAACAGCCAACTGCCGACATCGTTTATCTTTATTTGGTGTTGAAATCAACACACATGGTTCCAGGAAAGAAAATACAACAGAGTGTTGTTCTTAAATCGATATTCAGGGGTGTTTATTGGAGCTGGCTTCTAAAACACGATACGAAAACGTGATAGATGGTACGGTTATGTTTAAAAAATGGTTCATGCTCCCGGGATTTGTCTTTTTGTCGTTCCTGTACGGGGACTGTAGGGGGAGACGTACCCATGGTTGGTGGCGTCTGACCAGTAGCAAGAGTGATCTAGTTCATGCATTTATGCGAGGGCAGGAAGCAAAGGTGAGACGTGGGTAGCCACATGTGCAAATGTGTACGATGTAGAGTTAAGCAAAGAGGAATCCCTTCGCTGTGCGCAGTGCTGGCTTGTCGTTATCGTTTTGTTCGTGAAATTTGCATGTAATGGCGTTTTGAAAACGAAACCTGAATCAGAATGTCGCCTACGCATAGTCTAATAGTTGTTGCAGAAACCCGTAAATTAATCACTGGTTGTACAGTGATGTGTTATATCTCGTGATGTGAGAGTTTGTGTGGTTGTGTTGCGGGAACAGAGCCTGGCCATCATGTGTCACGCAGTGCAGGAGCATATGGCAGGTGGTCAGGCAGAGAAAGACATGTTGGCAGCTGCCGAGGCGCCAGGCTCAGCGTACCGAGGGCGAAAGAAGAAGCCCGTAGCTCCAAACCCTCTCTCTGTGAAGAGCAAGAGCAAAATAGAGAAACCGCACCAAGGTGGTGCTACCAGAAGAAAACGGAGACCATCCAATGCCCAGGATGCGAGTACTTGACCCCCAGTTAAGTGGGCCCACGGCGAAGACAGGATGTGATACATTAGTTGACAACAAAGCATGTTTACAACAAAGCAACATACTTGGTGGTATGTGCTAGCAGTCTGTGCTCCAGTAATCTTGTGGGTGGAAGTAACATCGATAGTGGCGCGGCACGGAAGCACACAAAGCGCACATGTCTAGGAGCATCTCCAAGAACATAACCATGTAACCACTCAACACAGAGCAAGAAGAATGACACAACGCACAAGGCAGAATCCACCAGAGCACCTAGCACGAAATGCATCAAGCGAGACTTGCCTGTACCTACACACAAGCAGCACAGATCAGCAGTGCCACCATGACACAGCACAGGATCAGGGCGCAGACCCAGCCCGCAGGGGCGGGCCACCTACACCCCGCCGGGGGCGCCGCACACGGCGCCCACCGGCACGCTTGCCAACAGAACTCGGCGGTGAGCGGGCGCATGAAGCAGGGGGCGCCGGCACCAGCATAAGGGAGGTGCTCAGGAGGGGCGATGCCGAGAGGCCGAGGGCCGCGGGAGGCGGGGGCGATGCGGGCGGGCCAGCAGCGGCGGCCGGTCGAGACGTGTAGATGGAGAAGCTGCTGGCCACGGGCGGGGCAGAGCCGAAGGGAGAGGCGGAGGTTGTGCGCCGGCGCAGTATAGTGCGAGTGGGGGGTGTGCTTAGGTGCTGCAAGTGGAGGCGACGTCGGCCGAGGGAACGGGCAGGCCTGGTTGGAGGGCCTTGGCCCGGCAGGAGGGCCTTGGCCGCAACGGGTGTGGGCACGTCGTACATGATTTGAAGAGACACTGGCACTGAAGCGCGGCTTCAAGTACCATAAGAAGTTACAAATGCGGGGTGCTAGTGGTTTGTCACGTGCGTCCACGTGTGCGGATGTCAGATGCTAAACGCTCATCACGAGACTTTGTATACTCTGTATACTCTGCTTTCTGAAGGAAGGCTTGCTTCTCCAGGTACTTATCAGACGACTTGTTGTATTCGTTGAGTTCGTCTTTAACCTCTGCATTCTGTGACTTGAAGCCTTTCCAATCGTCAGCACTCTTGTCAATTGTGTTGGCCTTTTTCGGCCCTGCACGCACACCAGCTTTCTGTGGCGGAAGAAGCATGCTGATAGAACCACACGTGTAACACATGATGTGCATGCGAAAAGTGCCTCAACAATGGAGGCCTCGTGCAAGGTTCAGCTATCATGAGGTAGAATGTTCTAGGGTTCTATAATGCCCATGCACGCGTGCATGGCCACCAACTGAGTTTAACTAAAAGTTCTGAGTTTAACTAAAAGTTCAACTCAGAAAGTTGAAAACTGAGTTTTTCGAAGAGCGTTCAGAGAAAGAATGTGTTGCGATGTGGACTACTGAATCAGTCTCTTCGAAGGTTTGAGCTGGAAGTTAGGTCTGCTTTTGGATAATTGTTGTAACCAACAGCACCAGTCTTGTGTAGCACCCCCTTGAGGTGCATTCTATTTCGCTTACACCGACCTCTCACATGTGGCGAACCTACACCTCGCAACGGTGTAGATGAAGGAACTGTGCTGACGAGGCGGTGCAGGGTGGCCGGTTGCCCCTGTCACGGTTACGTGTACATACCAGTGCTACCAGAAGTTGATACGGGGAGATGCTGTGTTTGAGGGTGTAGCTAATAACCCTTACCTATGCACACACAGCCGACAGAGAGGGTGGCACACCTGTGATGTTAGCAAGCGCTGCGTCTAGACCACACTTGCTGGACGCTGCAGACGCACGATTCTGTGCAAACTCTGCAGCTTTTGAGCCCGCCTGGAGCTCTGTGGTTACCTCTATCTCCTGGCCCGCAAAGTTTCTAGTCTCCACAATCTTGACCATCTTTGCCTTCTTTGCACCATCTGCTGCATGTAGGCCTGCTGCAATGTTACGGAGCGCTGCTGAGGCTGCCTGAGCTGCTGCGTCAGACTCCTCCCCTGCCCCAGCAGTTGCCCCCTCCTCTTGTGTCCCAGCCATCACACTATCGGTGCCCGCATTCGCAGCTTCCTGAACTGCTGCAGCAGGGGCACTATGCTGGTTGGCTGATGGCTGTGCATCAGAGGGGACAGCACCCATTGGCGCTGGATCGCAGTCGAGTGCTGGGATGAGAATGGGGTCCGTGGTGGCTGCTGACAGAATCCTCTCCACAAGCGCATCAGTGGCCTCAATCTTGGGTTTTTTCACGAACCCAAGGGCTTGCATCCAGTACTGCTTGAAACACAAGATGTCACAAGCGAATTATCCACCAACTCCACAGGTTCAAGGGCAGAAGCAACATGTTGAGGATGCCGACCAAAAGCGAGTTCTTGGCAAGGCCCGCACCGCATCTGGATCATGGCGACCCCTCTTCGGAAAGACAATTGGTCTGGCAACTTGGGTGCTTGGGGCGCCAGGAGTAGGTCTAGAGGCGGGCAGAGCTGGCTTGGGTTGCGTAGTACCCTTGGAGTTGTTCTTGTGTGACTGCTGTAAAAGCTCTTGGAACTTTGAGGCTGCGTTGGCTTTCCTTTTAGCAGCCTTCGCTTGCTCCACTGCATCAGCAGCATTGTCCGCTGAGCCCAGCTTGATCCCACGTCTGCACCAGTGAACGGTCGTGATCTGGAGTTGGCTCATGCAACGCAAGAACTGCGGCGTCGAGACACGTAGCACAACTCGTATAACATTTCTCAGTGCAAATATATGGTCGATGGTTATCCATGCCAAAGCCTAGTTGCGACAGGATGGAGTGCTGCCGATAAGCTGCGACGGACGCGCCTTGACGTTTCTTTCTTCTTTTTTGGAGCTTTGACTGCTGCCTCTGCATCCGGATCGAAGGATTCATCCTCTTCGTCCTCAGATGGCAAATCTGCGTTTAAGAACGACGCCATTGCGCGGAAAGGTCAGCAGGCTGTAAGTTCAGCGAATGCAGTGGCGAGTCGACTGCAGGTGGCGTTGTCGAGAAAAATAGACCCACAACTGAGCCAAGTTTCCAGAACATGACCCTCATCGATCAGGGATGTGTCCGAGCGTGCGGGTAACGACAGCAGGCTGTCCATTACAAACTCCCAAAACGTGTGGATTCCCCCATGCCTGGTTTTACAAGCATTCAGTGACGAATCAATTAAGATTCGGACCAAGCGTGTGGCAAAAAGAATAAGAAGCGCCGAAAAGTCCTCAGCCCCATTGAAATTCTGGCCCTCAGCAGCACAATGCACGAGGTGTTCATGTTGATCGGTGCACCACCTCACCAACTTCTAACTGACCTTCTTGTCAGTGAATGACCCCGCGTCTGCACCTCTGACAAACAGCAGCGCCACTACCGCTGCCACCATACTAGCACATGTGCCACCAACTCCCCTGATGCCATGACGCTGCAGTACAAATGTGCCTGCCATTGGCGTCACCAGGCCTGACAAACTGGACAAACTCATGTCCACTGCGAGCACACTACCAGTGTGTTGCTGCTTTACCACCTTGGTGAGCTGGGCAGTATTTACCGTGTCAAACGTGAAGCTGCTGACTGTCAGGGGCAACAGGACGACGGCCACCTGCTCTACAGACACGCACAGTGCCAGGGTGCAGTAAGAGGCGAACAAGACTGTGCAGGCGACGCGCACAATAGCAGCATCACTGAATCGGCTTGTGAGAAATCCTATGAGAAAGCCATGTACTGCACACCAAGTACTGTTGCTCTGCTGTCAATGCCAGACATGAAGTTGTGCACCACGAATATGTCTCCTGTACGTAAATCATTCACCAAGTGCACACACAAGTGACCTCACAGAGGTACCATGGAAGTTGTGCAGAAGTCGGAAACTGGAGGGTCAGTTCGCACAACCATCAACAGCAAGCACAGATGTTCGCAGTGTGAAATCTGGATGTAAGGAACTCTCTCTTTGACTGAAGAGAGAGTTCAGGGTCCAGAGAGGCACACCAAAGAGGCCAATGAGTCCGATGTAGCTCACCACATAGCCGACCTGGACGACGGACAGCTGCAGGTGGCTGCTCAGTATCAGTGGCAGCGCTGTTTGCTCAATGCCAGAAACGCAACCAAGCAGAAACTTAACACCAATCAACTCCCTGACTCTTGCCTGCTTGCAGATCGAAAACAGATCTGTAGTTGTGACAGTTGCACTCGGCTTGCCATCCTCCTCATCGACAGCTTTCCCCTTCGCAGCAACACCTGCAGTTCAGTGGTGCGTGATCCGCGGTGCTTCGCAAGAGCTGGACAACACATTCCAGTGAAGTGGTGGATATTTTGTGTTACTTGTTGTTGACCATTTGGGTTCATGCCTACTCACTACCTTTCCCGTTTGTAAAGGACAACACAAAGCTAGACGCAGCACCGCAATATTAATGCATCAAAGCCAGTTGCATGCTGGGCTCATGATAAAAAATAACATCCACATGCTTCTCACGCACATGCTCCAGAATATAACATGTGATGAGACATGCATTCCATGCATTGTAGTAGTCTAGATCTAGTCTAAGTCTCATTGAGGTTGTTGTTCTCATCGAGACATTGAGGTGTACACACTGATGACAGTGGTTACGCTGACCTCTGCAGAGACCAGCCTATCACATGTATACCTGAGTTTTGGTATACATACGTTCTTGCTTGCTTGAGTTCGTTGCAGTAGCGTAGCTCTACTGTCATCACATACCACGTAGTTGCACTGGCACAAGCAAACATACTAGATTTGCTTGATGACCTGTGTCACAGATTCGTTGTTTCTTCTCGTGGTGAATATTTCATGCGCTTATTGAGGATACAGGCTGTGGCGTGACTGAAAAGCTGCAAGAATTAGATGCCGTGCCTGGAAGAAAGGCTATCAGGGACACGGTGCTTGCCACAGAGCCCCATGCTGCAAAAAATGCAGGTGCTCGTGGTCCAGCTCTGTCGCCCACCAATCCACCAACAACTGGCCCTATGACCTGCCCCAAGCTGTAAGCTAGTCCGATGTAGCCCAGCCATGCTGCTCTTTGGTCAGGCCCACAAGCGTTCGAGATCCACACCCGAGCTGCCAGGACCCCATGCTGCAAGAGGGCTGGAATGCTGCTAGCGTACAACAGCGGCATACTTGTTGCTGCTGCTGTCATTCCGTACACTGCAGAACTGGCCGCAAAGGACACAACCAACACACTCTTGGCGCCATACGTATCCATGAGTACACCTGTACGAGGTCATCCTCGACACAGAAAAAAAAAAGAAATACAAAGAAGGCAAAATCCTGAGCAGGTATACAGGTAGGTATTTTGTATTCGTATGGGTGCATGTTTGTCCACCTGGGGGCTACTTCTTTCAAGACCATGTTGGGTTGCAGGGCAGTGTGCAGCCTCAGAAGCACTCAGCACACTCAGAAGCACACTCAGAAGTAAGCATGGTGCTGTTACACTCACCTGAAATCAATCCGCCCACAGTTTGGATTGCGGAAAAGACCGTCTGCAGTTTCCCATAAGCTGATGATGACTCGGCACCAATGAGATCCAGAAGGAAGGGCAGCACAGGGCGTTGCGCCATGAAACAGCAAGCTGTACAGCAAAACTCACGCTTGATATTTACACTACCTTAATTCTGACGACGGGTCCAGAAGGACTCGTTCCAGTCACCTTCCATGAGGGTTTTTTTCTGGGACGGCTGATGCGAAGCATGTATCTCAGAGATACAGCACCTCAACAGTCCCAAGCGTACGAGTCCAAGACGAGGCATACCATACAAAGCCACATTTATATATACGACTAGTGCCGCATGCGACACGGGCGCAAGAGCGCCCTTTGACATCGTAACTGACTTAGCGCAGTGCTTGTGTCTGTTCCACAACCGGCAATGCAAGCTGCTCTCTGGGTAATGGAACAACAGAGACTAGCAGCTACAGCCTGTGTTTTGTTTTGCGCACTCACATATCATAGGCACTGCACGTTCACCCTGCTCACGTCATTGAATTATTGTGGGTGCTCCTGTCAGGTCATCAGCCGTACACGTATTCAACATCAAGCTCCATACACAGAATAAGTATGGATTTTTGCAATGTATGAAGGTGCCGCAAAATGTTCAGAACTACTTGAGCGCGCTGCATGCGATATGGACATGCGTGTGATATGGACATGCATTTTGTTTGCTGAAGGTCCGCGTGCAGCATGAAAAGGAAAAGGCAATACATGAGCATACTCAATTTATCTATGGCGTTGTTCCATCGGTTCTGTATCTGTTATGTACGGAGCAGTGGTGTGGCAAGATGTAACACCGTTCACAGCTCCTGTATGCAAGAGAAGAGCGCGGAATGTCTGTACAGCTACATACAGATCCTTTGAAGGTTCTGTCCGCTGAATGTGAGAAGCACGTGCAATTGGCGACGGCGACAGCTGAGTGGGTCGAAGAACAAGCTACAGGGCTAGTATCAACAACGAGAGACCATACACGCTCAGATCGAAAGATCTGCGCCGGAGATGGCCCAACTTTCGAAACGAGTGTATTCTCTATGCATTCTGTAACTCAGGAGCAACAACTGGCTATGAGCAGCATGTTGTCCCAAGCTGGTCAAGGGCTTCTCCCGCACTCACCACCAGACCCCGCTCACGGCTTGGCGAGTGACTGGCTGTCGCCCACTGGCCCTGATGAGCTATCTCTTGCTGATAGGACGAAGTGCTACGGCGTTAGTGCACCTGATATATCCTGTCCACCTCCATCAATGTCTCCACCTCAACCGACACGGACACACTCCCCACCTTTGCTGCCGGGAGCTACGGCAGCTGCAGAGATCTCCCGGCCAGAATCTCCATGCAACAGCAAGGGAGCCACAGCGAGTACAGGGGTTGTGCGTGGCCGTATCACTATTCCTCCCAGCATTCTTGCCAGTCAGATGAGTTGTGACAACTCTCCAAGGATCATGGCTAGAGGCAGGTCTTTACCAATCAACAGAAAACAGCATGGTGCGCGAGCTTGTGAACCGCACAAATGAAATACTGTGTTGAAGTATGTGTTGAACACCAGCATGACAGCAGCTCACACTCTCCCAGGGTCGATGCAGATAGACCCTTCCACAATGTTCCACTGAAGAAGAAGGACTTGAGCACTGGGGAGGTGGTCAGGTTTTCGTACAGAGCTCAGCCCTATCTGGTACAACCAGACCCACATGATGAGAACTGCTTCTTCCTTTCTTTGGGCCGACCCGATCAGGATGGCTCAGCACTGGAGGTGCTCCGGGACGAGGCGAGTGGCTGGCTTGGGTTCCGGTCTGCCAGTGCAGATGACAGATTCCTCCAAGCCAGCAAACGACGTGTGGCGAAGCTGATGCTATTCAATCACAATTTTGGCACCAATGTGCGTGCAATCACGCCCATCTGTGTTCTGTGAGATGACACATAGTACTGTTACAGCATGCTCTTAGAATTCGACCCCTGGCATCGAATGAGATTCCTTGGAATCGTCCGGTTGAAAGCTATCACCACCTGCGCATATTCTCCTCAGTAACAGCTGCTTGCATCCAGGAACACTGGGAAATGTTGAACCCTCCCCAACTGCCTTGGACCCGTACACCCTGCCAGTTTCGGCACCGCAGGTACCAGGTGTGGTCTCAATTCGTTCACATTCCACTCTGTTCACCCAGCCTGCTCAAGTGCCCTTCAAACCATTGCCATGTCGCAGAGTAACAAGCTCGTGTGTGAACATCTGCGTTCTTCTCCAACAGTTATGGAGGCTGCAGGAATGTGTACTTAGTGTGGATGTGGAGCGCATCGGGCACTTTGACCCCGTGCCCTCAGGCACGCTCACCCCTAGAAGCTTCCAGCCTGCCCCAATGAAGCATGACCAGCTTTCCAGACTGCTGACTACTCTTTCCAAAGTGTCCGGGGGTATTGACCGCGAGACTGAGAGCAACGCACAGGTGTGGCTTCCAGAGAGCTTCATCATGTCGTGTAGGCTCCTCTGTGTGGCATGGTAGTGTTCTGTGTATAAGAAGCGTGCTAGTACGCTTAGAAACTGAATTGTCAACGTAAATCAGAGATGTGCACATTGTCTTCTGTTGATGTTCCAGCCTTCACTGTGTGCTGCGGCCTGGAGTGCTGCAAGCCTGGCTTCAGCAACACCTTCATTGCATCTGCAGCTGAGAGCCAAGACATTGGAGCTGGAGAAGCAGCTCAGAGACGCAAAGAAGGACTCGCAGCAGATGGTTGCAGCGCTGCAGCAGACTATGAGTGAGCAGGTCATGGTTCTGCGTGATGAGCTGACCAGCGCACAGCTGCATTGCAACCGCATGATGTCCTGGGGTGTGCGTGTCATCGGCAGCCGGCACACATCCATCCTACTGAGAGAGGCCTGGGCTGCATGGAAAGAGGTCACATGGCACGGGTTGGACTGGCAAGCTCGTGAGCTCAAGATACAGCTGCTGGTCGCACGCTTGGCACGATTTCGCACCCATAAAGTTATCAATGCTTGGTGGGAAGCAGTCAACCAGGCAATGCACGCCCGGCTTCTGGCTGAGAGAGCCTATAAGCGACTCATGCACCAGCAGCTGGCAGAGAGCTTTGGTGCATGGCAAGCAACTGTGGCGGTCGCTGCGCATGCAAGGGAAGCTCTGGCGCGCGCCACAATACGTCAATGGGTTGCCTGTGTACATGAAAGCAGGAAGCGCGTGCAGGCCTGTGAACGCATGGCTGCTATTTCAAAGCAGAGGCAGCTTGCCTGTGTGTTTCGGCTCTGGCACCAGATGCTGCTAGACACACAAGCTGCCATTGGTCAGATGCGCAAGCGGATGCAGTGGAAGCGTCTTGCTGTTTCGTTTGCTGCATGGTGTGCTGTTGCCAATGGCAGCAGTGCGCTCAGGGCAGGTGCAATTGGGACTGGGGGTGTTTCCGTCACTGTGCGCACGAGCAGGCAGAGGTGTAGGCTTGCTTTTAGGACATGGCGGCAACATGCAGCCAGGAAGGCGCGGAATCGGGAGGTTGTTGTGCGGCGACTCCATGTCATTGCACGGCGGCTGCAGAGCTCTGTGCTGCTGGAATGGCACTCAGCAACCCTGAGGCGGAGGCGAGGGCGCCGCATTGTGCAGAGGTGCTCCTTGCAGCGACAGAAGCAATGCATGCGTGCTGTACTGGATGCATGGCGTGGGGTGGGAAACTTTGCACCCGATTTCCTGGAAAACCTCAAGCAGGGTCTTTCCCGCAGGTGTGCCGCACCGCCTCCCCCCCCTTGGATCTTGTTCTCTAGTTTGGTGATATTGCACACAGTCAGTGCAGACTCTGATTGGTTGAGCTATTGTACTTTGAATGCAGTTTTGCATGGATTCCAGCTATTCGATTTGCCACAACAAAAAGGATAGTTGGTGGCAGCCACAAATATGTTACTAGATACGCTGCATCTTTGTCTTGACGTTGAAATATCTGATATCAGGTTGGGAGAATGAGCAGTGAGGGTGCTCACTATCCAATGCCCAGTTTGAGGTTGGCTTCAGGTTCACAGGGCGCATCCAGTCACAGGTGTTCTACTCCTGGAAGGCCTCTGTGTTGGACTCGCGGAATCGCAAAGTCAAGATGATGGGCCTACTAGAGCTTATGAATAGAAGATATCTGTCACAGGCTTTTTCTGGATTTGCCCACGCAGTCAGCAACAGGAAGCATGCGGAGCACAGGCTATCTACAGTCATGCGGCAACATGTTTTGCGGCGCACGCTCGCCACGTGGCGCTTTTGGGCTGTCTGTGAACGAGAGATGCAAGCTGTCCTCCTGCGGGCAGCTTTGCGTATTAGGAACCTGAAGCTAACCCAGGTATGATTCAGTATGCATGCTGAATCTCGGTGTAGCCTGCAGGCTACACCGAGGCCAGCCACACTTCTTGTCACTAGCACAGCTTGCAGCACAGAGCTACCGCGGTGCATGGTTTGCTATCTCGGTGTGGAGTTGGCGAGATAGGAGATATGCGTTGTTCTCATGGTCTTGCTGCTTGCAGGCATTCTGCACTTGGTGGGAATGGTGTGACGAGGCCAGGGCAGCTAGAGGCAAGATGAAAAAGGTGCTGCAGCGAGTACGGTCTATCAATCTCGCAATTGCGTTCTCAAAATGGCGCTCTGAGACGACCTGGGCATTGCACCTGCACCGTATGGAGCTTCAGGCCGCTGTGCATTGGGAACGTGCCATCTGCCGCCGTGCCATGCGTGAGTGGGTGGTGCTGGTACGAGAGAAAAAACGCGTCCACCTGAACGTGTTTATGAGAACTGCTGCTGTTAGAATTCAGCATGCCGAGCTTGCGTGTGCGTTTGAGGACTGGAGGGCGAACGTACAAGAGCTGCGCCGACAGCAGCGCCTACTTGCACGCGCCCTTGCACGCATGCAGCGTCAGACGATGGCTGCATCTTTCCAGCATTTCAGAGGAGTTGTCAGATGGCGACAGCGTGGTAAGCGCATCGTTGCTGCATGCCATGCTCGCCGTTGCCGCCGCATTCTTGTTGCGGTATGTCTTTCCTTCTGCGTACCCCGTTCTTTTCATCCCCCCGCATACAGGCATGTAAAAGCACATGTTGGCTGCAAGTGTCAAAGGCACGGCTGTTGTTGTCTCATCTTGAGACAAGACTGTGAAGTTGAGGCTGTCAGATCCCAGGGTTGCACTGTCTTCGTTTGCGATGAGCCACGTATCTGGCCCATTCTCTACGCAGGCGTTCGAGGGATTCAAGCAGGCAGTGCACAATCAACGCCATCTCTCAAGCACACTGCAGTCTGTGGCTGCCAGAGCACGCTCTAGTAATGCTGCAGCAGCTTTCGCTGCATGGGCTGAGGCTGCAGAGTTGCGGCGCAGCCAGGAAGCTGCCGCGGACGCCCACCACCACCTCCGGCTGCTCAGTCACACCTGGAATGTATGGACGGAATGTGTTGCCATTCAGCTCCTTGATCGTGAGCACAAGCTCAGTGGGTTTCTGGCCAGTCGTCTTCCTGTCAGGGCCACCTCCCTGAAAAATGATGTATTCAGTGCATGGCGACATTCAGCGGCCTGTGGGGGTATCACAGACACACAGCAGCGTTTGATGAACCAGCACGTGAGCCGCATGGAAAGAAAACTGGTCCGAACAGCACTTGTCGCCTGGAGGCAGGCCACTGACGCTCGCTATGAGCGCATGCGGCGCCTGCTCATCCTCCGTTCCAAGCTTCTCAAAGCCTCTGCCTTGCGTAGCTGGTGTGTTCCACTCCTGCTGTAGGTCTTTTGTTGGATAGCAAGTATGACCTTGTCCCCGGACAAGTTGCTGTTGCCATTACCTGCTGTATGTTGATCTCGCTCAGGGTTGCAGGCATTGCAACGCCATGGAGTGTGTACGGCAGCGCAGACTGCTCACCAGGGCTGGAGCGCGCATCCAGAGGGCGCGGCTGCGCAACACCTTCACGGTGTGGGCAGAAGTTACTCTGGCGTGTGCTCATTCAAGGGCGCGTGCGGAGAAGCTCCATCGTCTAGCGTTGGCGCACATTCTTGCAAAGTCATTTAGGGCATGGCAGATGCTCACAGCACGATGCAGATGTTCAAACCTTGCCTCTTGTATGCTGCTCACCAAGTCCAGGCAACTGCACCTTTCCAGGGTATGGGTCCTGTTCCTGTACGCAATGCCACTACACTTTGTACATTGCTGTGATCTCGCCGTTTCGGTGGCAGGGTCTTGAAAGTAGTAATTGCATGCCCTTTGCTGGGGTTGTGAACGTACCTTCTGACCTTGCGACAGAATCGCTGGCAGATTCAAATGGACTGCGCAATAGGTGTTAGATGATTTTCAAGTGTTGTTCTGGCCTAGTTTCCTGTAGGATGTCAGCTACTCGCAAGCCTTGCAAGTGCGTTGCGATTCGCAGGCGTTTCACACCTGGCGGCAGAATGCTGAGCAACAACGCATGCAACAGCAGAAGTGCTCATGGATTCGTGCACGGCGCGCAAAGCGCACACTCAGTGACACTTGGGTGTCCTGGAGGAGTATTGTGAGCTGCAAACGCCGCCACCGCGCCCTTGTCCAGCGCATGCACACCCGCATCCAGCATGCCACACTGCGCAGGGCCTTCGATGCCTGGGCAGCGTCTGCTTGCTCTGGCCCCCAGAGTCACGAGACTGCTGTCTGGATCTTGTCACGAGCGTTCCACACCTCAACACGTGCTGTGTTTGCTGCCTGGCGGGCGCTTGCTGCAGGCGGAGCACATACTCGGAAGTGTGTCCATGTTTGCATGCAGAGCACGCATGCACAGTGCATCTCTTACGCGTTCTACGCATGGGTTGCAGCAGTCGAAAATAAGCATGCTGCAAATCATGCTGCAGAGCGGCGAGCGGCCAAGCTGCGCCTGGGCTCGCTGCTCTCAGCGTTTGCAGGCTGGCGCCAGGAGATCAGCACACGACACTGCTTGATTGAGCGCGCCAATCGTGCACTGCAGAACTCAATGCGCCGCAGGCTCCACAGTGCATTCCTGGAGTGGCGGGCAGTCACTTTGGAGAGGCTGTGTCACAGCGCTTCTGTGCGGTGTGTGCAAGCAGCCTGCTCTTCCTGTCTCAGTTTCGTGTGAGCATGCACTCCTGAGCCTACAGCCTTTGGATGGATGTGCTTTGAGAACCGGTAGTTGTATGTTCTTGGAGCCTGACGGTACAAAATGCTGGATTTTGTTAGGGGCATATGAATAATGCATGCATGCAGGAGGTTCCGGGAACGTTGGACCAAGTCTGTTGTGGCCAGTTGCTTCAATAGGTGGTGTGCTGCGGCCACTGAGCTGAAGCAGCAGCGGTTTCGGTGGCAGCAGATGGAGCGCAAGAGCATGCATGATCTCAAGGCGCAGTGCTTCTATGCATGGTGCCTCGTGCGTCAGGAGCGCCTGGACGGCAAGGAGGCCGTGCGTCGCTGTGTGGCCGGCAAGCGCATCGCCTTCCAAGCGTTCCAAAAGTGGTTTGGAAATAACTTGGAGGAGCCTGTGTGCTCGGTGTGCCCCCCTCCCTTCCCCTTCCTGTATCCCTCTGCTACCTGCAGCCCAGTCGCGCGGAACCCTGCTCGGTGGTCCTCGTGATGTCAGCAACTGTCACTGCGTGTAGAATACCCTGCGAAATGCAAGTAATTTTGAGGCATTGTGAGCTTGTGCGTGAATTCATTCGTGCCCTGTGTGCAGATCCTGCACAAACTGTTTCTGGATGGAGACGACTTTGACTCTTCAGAGCTTCAGGAGCTCTCATACAACTCCCCAACATGCCAACCTTCTGTTGGCAACCTGGATGTGGAAGTCACGCAACGTCTACTCGAGCAATCGACTGCTCAAAGTATTGCCTTCCAGGGCCGCCTGTTTCTGTCATGTAGCCGTTCTGGCTCCCCAGACAGAAACCTGCCATCCCCCACCCAGGATGCAGCAGCTTTGCTACCTATGACGCACAGTCCCAACCTCAACTAATATTTCAATCTGAAGGGTATGATATGTAGGGGCTACGACTCTCTGTGGTTGTCTACTGCGGGTTTGTGTACGTATGTATATATGTGTATCAAGCTGTTACATATCGTCCTGGAGGGGCCGTACGGCAAGACTTGAGTGGCCACCGCAGTGTGTAGAGATAGAAGAAATTTGGTTGTAAATGTGTGTGGCTCGGATCAGTCAACACTGCTTGGCTTGTAAACCCGGCTCTGAAAAGAGGGACGGCAGAATTCTACAGAATTCGATTGGTACGTAAGTGCGTTGGGTAGCATGCAACGCACTATACCATAAGCCTGCACAGCCGCCTACATTATACAATCATCGCCCGAAGTTGCTCTGATTCCATTTATTTTACATTCTTCCTGACACGTGCGATGCAGTTGCGCTTCGTCCATTTCTGACCACTCCACAGAAACGATTCGTCAAGATATTTGACACGCGCTACTGCTGAGTTCAACTCAATCACATAAGCACGTTTCTCCTGGTATTACGCCAGTATGCAGTCCCCTGCTAGCGTGCTCCGTAGCAGACGGTTGGTGACTGGTCTGCACATACACCCCGTTCGTCCATCCCTTCGAAGGACACCAATCATCCACAGGCGCGTTTCTGAATTTATCGAATCCTTTGCGTCTGCATACATGTGGCTGTACAAATCGATGATTGGGCTGCGTTGGCCTGATGCTCTAGTGCTGGGGGAATCTGAAGTCGGAGTTATCATGCAGTGCCCAGCAGCCAAAGGAAGAGCCAGCGGGGTCTCAAAATGATGCATCAGCTCTAGAGGATGACAAGCCAGTGCTGTCGTATGCTCTGAACGAGAACTTTGCAGCAGAGGAACTGATGGAAGAGCTCAAAGACAAGAAAGAGTTTGGGAAGAGGGGCGAGGTTATACTGCTGATTCAAGTCGTCACCTGCGTTCTTGTCATATTTCCACCAATGAAGCTACAAGGCGTGGTGTACTTTGGTGGTGTGTTGTCCTGTTGACTCAGTCTGTTTTCAACTTCCCTTCCCACTTGTGCCCTTCATCCTGTTTACTATATGTGCAATCAATTTTCAACACACAGAAGTGTTTTGTATAGTGCCCCTGTCAACCCAACAAGCCCATAGCAGTATATTCCACCATGGTGGTGCACCATGCACGCAAGGCTTGGTTGGCGTTCAGTGCATGATGAAAGTCGAACCGTACATTCCGCATGCTCAACCGCAACTGCCACTATGCAGGTGTTTTATCACTAATATTTGGGGCTATCATCGCTGCATACTCAATATTCAACCTGGGAAGAAGTTTCTCACCTCTAGTGCCTCCCAGAAAGAAGAACACAGTTGTCACTAGTGGGCTTTACCAGTACATGCGTCACCCTTTTTACATGGGCTGCATCATGCTAGCGTTCGGGTTGTCAGCAGTGTGTTATGACGAGTCACGGCTGATGTTGTCGTGCCTTCTGGCATTGATATTGAACTACAAGGCCAAGAAGGAAGAGGAGGCCATGCTGGAAAAACACGGAGATGTGTACCAGACTTACATGGATGGTGTATCGAGATTTGTACCAACCTTTTAAGTCATGACCAGTTCAATGCCTTGAAACGTGTGTAAATAAAGAAGGTGTAAAGTACACAGCTGCCCTCGTCAGATTCCTTCACCACCGCTCAATTGGGGCAGCTCTATCAGCGAAACTACGTATGACGTTTCTACTGGTGTGGTTTCTGCCCGGTCGAGTCCGTTACCTTCGCGACCAGTGTGCTGCGATCTCTGCAAACCATTATTGGCAGAGCAAACGGAGTTGTGGAAAGCCTGGAAATCATCACAAAAACCACTTCAGCCTCGAGTCTGCCTTCATGCTGTTGAATACAGCCACCACCTCGTCAGCAGACGACACTATCACAGGCCCAATTCTGATGCTTGCATACTTGCCTCCACTGCTGGGTTTCTCTACGATAGCCTCAGGATGCACACAGCAATTGAGTGCACTTTCTACACAATTTACCATGCTCTTCTTGAAGTCGTCATCCTTCAAGCCTATTGCGGTAAACACCCGCTTGCAAGGGTACTCGTTTATTGCCTCGTCCACCTCCTGCACACAAGCACATGAGCAACACGCACAAACAGGATTATCTAGGGTGCCATTTGAAGCCATATTGTGTCTCAGGATCAGTTCATGTGACCTTCAGCTATGCATTGCGCCACAGTGGGCTGAGGCAGCACAGGTAGCCAAAGAGAGATCACACACCCTCCACGTCAGCTGATCTGGGCCGAATACGGAAGTTGTTCCCTTTGAAGGCGTGGCTCGTCCTTTGGAAAGCTCTGCACGTGCACGTGTGAATTCATATTGGTTCCCGGCTGCCGAGACGTCGGATGCAGTGCTGCAGGCTAGGCCGCACCCTTCATCGCATTTATTAGGTTCTCACTTTCACCTTCACCTTTAACAGGGGCTCTTCTGTTGCTGGACTTGAATCGTAAAGCTTTGTCTTCATCGGAGCTGAACGTCCTCACGTTTCTCTGAAGAAGTGCCATCCGCGTGCTCATGACATGAGCTTGCGCACGAACGCACACACGAGTAGAAAGAATCATGATACAGTTATGTACTTGCATTTTCACGCGGCAACGCACTGGAAGCAAAGCGAGGAAGGATGGCGACCTGGACACAGCCAAGAGCCAGCACAACCAACGAAGCTGACTGCCTGGACGTTGAGGGATACGATCCTTGACGCAAAAAAAAGGCTGCATCGTACGTCAGTGGCGCAATTCGTTTCGGAGCATGAAAGCGCAGGCACATATTGACAACTTTCCTCCGCCGCTTTCGGCAGCCCGCTCCTGCACGGCGTGCTGGGCTACCGACACAGCGATATCGATAGATGAAACATAGCGAATGTGGTACAGAAACGTCCTCAGTTTGGCAACCACTGCAGTGAAGACATCCAAACCACTTTGAATTCAACACTCTGTTCCATTTGGAACAGACTTGTATGACTTTGAAGTCATATCTCCACTTCAAACAAGCCCTCAAGGTATAATCGGGATGAACACAAATAACCAAAAGCAACTAACACGCAAGAACCACTTCACTCGAATGGCACAACAGCACCATCAAGAAAGTAGTGCCCACCACTTCAAACAATGTGATTACTTTTAGTTTGCTTGTTTTTTAACAACAGTGCTGTGTCAAGTCTCCACTGCAAAGCGAGCTCTTAGCTTGCCAAATCTGCAGCTCCAGAACTCTGGCACCCTTCCTGGCTCTCTGTCGCATAACCGCAGCCTGCCTCACAATGCTCCCCACCTTATGCTACATTTCAGCATCTCCACCTGCACCACCATCATGCCTCAGCCAAGCAGCCCACACAACGGCCTATCCGGTATGCACGCACCCCCACACTGCTGCAGGCCTGTGCTCAAAGCCAACACAGGCAGGCACCTCAAAGGCGGCGCACCTCATCCGCAAGTTTGGCCGCAGCGGGCGCGTTGACCTCCTGAAGCCACTCTTCGATGCCGTCGCGCGCCTTGCACCAGAATGGCGCACGGTACCACTCCACGCTGCCGCCCACTGACGCCTTCAGCTCCTTCAGGCCGCCCTCACTGGTCATCTCCTCTGCTGAAGGAGGCGGTGACGTGGCATTGGGGGTGTGCTGCAGCAGGTACACCACCCACGTGGTGCTCGCATTGTTGCCACCTGCAGCCACGCCATGCATGATGTTCCGTCACTCTGATACCCCCACGGCATCGGTGACAATCAGCCGCTACTATGATGTCATCATGCATCATGCGTGGTGTGCACCTCGTGGCAGCTGCAACGTGGTGAGGAGTGTAGCGGTGGGTTTGGGGGGGGAGGGGGGCATGCCGATGTGAGGGCACTGTGCAGAAAATGAACAGAGAAAAAATTCAACAAGAATCTCAAAATCGTAAAAACCGAAATCAGCCAGGAGCAGAGTTGAAGGTTCCTTGTCCACCAGTTGGCGCTGAGGCCAAGATTGCAGCAATCATGGAGGAGTCCCTGAATAAATCAAAGCATTTGAAGCGCCGCACCAGCCCCAGTGCGGCTCCTCCTCAAGTGGTTCAGCACACGGCTGGGCAGCAGCCGGCCGCTAGGCATGTGCAGCAGCAGGTTCCACTTGGTAGGGCGGTGCACCCACGCCACCTTCACTGAGCGGCCGCTCCTGCGCAGCATCTCATTGAGGTCACTCTTGAACACCTCGACGACGTGCGGGGGAGTGTCCAGCGCCTGAACGTTCACCTCCACTGCACAAAGCGGCCAACATCAGGTGTGCTTGAGCCTTTAACCTTTGGGCCGCCCCCGCAACCCAGCGAGGCAGGGGCCGCCATCTGCAGGGCTTCGATTCAAGGCTCACAGGTGGCATGTGAGAACATCGGTCACGTGATCTGGGTTTTATCTGGTTATGGCACGATGGGACACAGCAGGGGCGGCCCAGGGCCCTCCGATGTGACCCAGACCTGCCACCAAGGGGTTTGGGAGGCTTGAAGCGTCACCTTCTGGAACATTCCATACCGGTTCTGGGGGTGGCTTGGGGGCCTTCAGGGGAGACGGCGTTGCGATGTGGTCGGAGATGCTGCGGCTGTCGCTCTGCGGCGCACGCGGAAGCTTCTTGCTGCTGCACTTGGCAGTGTTCAGGGCCAGATGCATGTTGCACAGCGCCAGATGGCACAGTGCATGGTTCTGCGACGGCTCTGATCTGTCTGCCAGATTGACACTTGGGAAAACCTGCATGCACGCAGCACCGTTCACGTTCATGAGCATGCATGCAGGCAGGCTGCAGCGGAGGTGTGCCGCAGCGCAGGCGCCTTGGCCACGCGCTACAGAGCCTCTCGCTTCAAGAGGGTGGCAGCCGCCCACAGGAGGCGGCCATGGTGGAGTCACAGGCCCCACCTCAGAGGTGAACAGGGAGAACACACCTGGTTGAGGGGCAGGCCGGCCTTGGTGTGGACGCATTGCCGCATACAGCGCACCACCTCAGACCCCTGGACATTTGCAACGTCCCTTGCAACTGCGTCGTCCAGCTGATCAGCCTGCGTGAGCGCGCAAAGCACCCGGGTGCCGTGCGCAGAAAGCTTCATATGCAGGAACTTGAGAGCCTGCAAGCATGTGCCTGCTCACCATGACAGATTTCTTTTATTTTCTTTGGCAAGAGAGACACATATATACCAAACAGACATGTCTTTGTTCCAGGCGTTCAAGACATACTAGTGGCGTAGTAGGAATCAAGCTGCCTCAAACAAGCGCTGTTCCTGGCACTGAGCAGTGTACCGTGCGCGCTGCGATCAGGGCAACCAGCCGAGTACATGCACCCAGGCGCCCACGTCATCGCTTTAATTTCTAGTGTATTGCCGGGCACGGGGGGGGGGGGGGGGGGCGGGGACGGCAGCAAACCTTGAGCTG